>WBZZ01006968.1:287500-409146 GCA_019918135.1 Paulinella micropora | reverse complement strand
CTCGCACCCTGTTGCAGCAGCGTGTTTGGGGAAAAAAATCAGAAATCAGAAATCTGGAACTCGGTTTTGTTGCTGCAACGGGCGGGCGGGGAGAAGCGGGGAGGGGGGGGTGGGGATTTTTGCTTAAACAAATAAGATTTTCCCTCCCCCCCGCCCGGGTGGGAAAATTTGTCTGATTGCGCTGGCCAAAGCACCAGATGGAAAAAAAAAATAGATGAAAAAAAAAACCGCCGCCAAGACCTGCAAATTTTCTTCATGCAACGGTTGCGTCAAATTTGTGCGGAATTTGCGACGGTGGGAAATTTTTGCTTAACAAATAAGATTTTCCTCCCCCTTGGGCGCGGGAGGGAGGGGGGGGAGGGAATTTTTGCTTGCAAACAAGATTTTCCCTCCCCCCGGCGGGGCAAAATTGGTTCTGATGGCGCTGGCCAAAAGCAGCAGACGAAAAAATATTTCATAAAAAAAACAACCGCCGCCAAGCCGGCAGATTTTCTTTATGCAACGGTTGCGCCAAAAGTTGTGTGGAATTTGCGATGGTTGGAAGGTATGGCAACTGTCGCCACCACAGAAAGAAAACCGCCGCTTGATCTGAGCCAACTGCGGGCGGTGAGTGGGGGGGGGGGGGTTGGGGAATTTTTGCTTAACAAATAAGATTTTCCCTCCCCCTTGGGCGCAGGGGGGGGGGGGATTTTTGCTTAACAAATAAGATTTTCCCTCCCCCCCGGGCGGGGGCAAATTTGTCTGATGGCGCTGGCCAAAGCAGCAGACGAAAAAATATTTCATGAAAAAAACAACAGCCTGCAAATTTTCTTTATGCAACGGTTGCGCCAAAAGTTGTGCGGAATTTGCGATGGTTGGAAGGTATGGCGACTGTCACCACCACAGCAAAAAAAAAAACGCCGCCGACGAGTAGGAGAAGGAGTAGAAGCGAAGGTAAGAGGAGGAGGAGGGAAAAAGACAAGGAAGAGGCAGAAGAAGAGGACTACGAAGAGGAATAATAGAACAGAGTAGGAAGGAGTAAGAAGAAGAAGAAGGAGAAGGGGTATGAGTAGGAGTAAGAGGAGGAGGAAGAGGAAGAGGAAGAAGAGGAAAGAGAGAGAGAGAGAGAGATAGAAGAGGAGAGGAAGACAAAGGAGAGAGAGAGGGGAGAGGAGAGGAGAGTAGGAAGAGCGGGAGCAGGTGGAGGAGCAGGAGTAGGAGCACGAGTAGCACGAGTAGGAGCAGGAGTAGTAAAAAATAGGAATAAGAGTGGCAGTAGGAGGGCAGCAATGCAGCAGCGGTGGTAGGGCAGCAGCAGCAGTAGCAGCACAGCTGCTCCTTCTCTTACTCAACCTCCTCTTCCTCCTCTTTCTCATTTTTGTCTCCTCTTACTCCGAGGCCTACTACTACTACTACTACTACTACTACTACTACTACTACTACTACTACTACTACTAAAGCCATCTTTTTGGCGCTGGATGTTTTTTTTGCAAAGTTTCTTCATTCAGCCCCATGATCAAGGGGTTGTCTTGGATCGCGCCATTGGACGTCGACGCCACCGCAGTACGTGTGGTTTTTCGCGGCAGCGTGCCTTTCGGCCTCGTCTGTGTCACTTCCAGAACCTGACAAATCTGCCGCTGTGGGTTCGGGGCTCGGGTGACGGTGCGGGCTCGGGTCCGGCGATCTAGGCGATTCTGCATTCATTAGCACACACACAGCGTGCTGCGGCCAGGAAGGAACGTTTGGTTGGCACGTGGCTGAACGCAAACTGGTGAAGTCACGACAAAGGCATAGGAGGGGAAGTGAAGGTGAGGGGAGTGGTGTATGCAAGATCGAGGGGATGGAAGGATACTTTTTTGTCACAATTTTTCTGCTGCTCTCGCACCAGGGTGGGAGTAAACCGAGGGCGGGGGGGGGGGGGGCAGGGAGAGAGATGGAGAGAGTAAAGCTTTTGTCAACAGTTGCTATTCCGAGGAAGATGCTATTCGCCAGGGTGTCTGTCTGGACGTTTGCCGCGGCGCCAAAATTTTTTCCTCGCGTTTCCCTTCCCTCACCGTTTCTTTCTCCCCTCTTTCACCCCTCCCCCCGACACACACACACTCCCTTTTCCGCTCGAGCAAAAAGAGAGAAGAGAGAGAGAGAGAGAGAGGGAGAGAGAAAGAGAAAGAGAGAAAGAAAGAGAGAGAGAGAGAGAGGGTCAGGACCGTCTTCAACCAGATTGTACAAAAAAATTATTGTTAAGTAAATTTAAGAAAAACTCTAATTATTCTTGGCGCATAGACTAGACATAAAATACTGAAGGGCATGCAAAGAAGCGAACTTGAAGGTCAGGGTAGAAAGTAAGGGCAAATTTCTTGTTTGCTCCGAGTCCCCCCTCCTCCTGCCTTTGCTACGCAGCCTCTCTGTCCTTACCCCACTCCATATTAAAAAAAACTCTTTTTGATAGTACGTAACAGTGCATGTTGCCTTTTTTGCTAGTATCACGAAAAGTTGCTTAAGTTGCACCATGGAACACCAACCGAAAGTATATTTTTCTTGAATTTTTTTTTTCCCCGACCGACCGATCTACCTATTTTTTCTTGGTGAACGGTGTGCCACCTGCCACCGTCATTTTCAATCTATACAAAAATTTGAAATTTTGTATAGAAATAACTGTTACAATGACTGATGGACGGTGGCAACACCGTTCACTAGAAATAACAGTTGAAAAATGAAGTGGGACGGTGGCACACAGTTCACCAAGAAAATAATATGTCGGTCGGTCGGTCAGGCAAAAAAAAAAAAAAAGATTTTTTTAAAACAAAAATAGACTTTCGGTTGGGGTTCCATGGTGCCACTTGAGTAACTTTTCGTGATACTGGCAAAAAAGGCAACTGCCTCCCTCCGGCGTCGTAGTATTAATATTTAGGGCCGGACAAGAAGGGCAAGCTAAAGAGGGAGAGCCCCGCTGTGTTGCTGCCCGCTTGCTGGTTTAAAGCACGAGAAAGGTGAGGGGGGGGGGGGGGGAAGCAACACAGCTGAGCTTTTTCTGAGACATGCTGTTTTTTACAATTAAATCATCAGACAATACTGTATTGTGTTTTTTAAAATACATGAAAAAAGAAAGAATGAAATTGAAGTTGAGAGTGACACTGAGAGGTATACTGAAGTCACAAAATGTGTGAGGTAAAACAAAGTCCCCCCTCCTTCTGCCTTTGCTACGCAGCCTCTCTGTCCTTACCCCACTCCCAAAAAATTATATAAAAAAATTCTTTTTTGATAGTACGTAACAGTGCACGTTGCCTTTTTTGCTAGTATCACGAAAAGTTGCTTAAGTGGCATCATAGAACCCCAACCGAAAGTATATTTTTCTTGAAAAAAAAATTTTTTTTTTCCCTACCGTCGGACCGACCACCTATTTTTTTCTTGGTGAACGGTGTGCCACCTGCCACCGTCATTTTCAATCGTTATTTCTATACAAAAATGTGAAATTTTGTATAGAAATAACTGTTACAATGACTGAGGGACGGTGGCACACCGTTCACTAGAAATAACTGTTGAAAAATGAAGTGGGACGGTGGCACACCGTTCACCAAGAAAATAATATGTCGGTCGGTCGGTCGGGCAAAAAAAAAAAAAAAAAAAAAAAATTATACAAAAATATACTTTCGGTTGGGGTTCCATGGCGCCACTTGAGCAACTTTTCATGATACTGGCAAAAAAAAGCAACTGCCCCCCTCCGGCGCAGTAGTATTAATATTTAGGGCCGGACAAGAAGTGCAAGCTAAAGAGGGAGAGCCCCGCTGTGTTGCTGCCCGCTTGCGGGTTTAAAACACTAGAAAGGGGAGAAGGAAAGCAACACAGCTGAGCTTTTTCTCAGGCATTCTGTTTTTACAATTAAATCATCAGACAATACTGTATTGTGTTTGTTAAATTCAAAAAAGAAAGAATGAAGTTGAAGTTGAGAGTGACACTGAGAGGTATACTGAAGTCACAAAATGTGTGAGGTAAAACAAAAAGGAGGAGGGGGGGGGGGGGAAGGGGGGTAAAGGGGTGTGAGGGGGGTGTGCGTGCGTGTGTGTGTAGGGGGTGGGTGCGCGCGCATACGAGAGAGTGTGTCCTGTGCATACATGAGAGGGTGGGGGGTTTCCATGTAGGTTAAATCACTGAACAGCTGCGTCTTGTTGCAGTTCAGTTTACACTCCGGAACTAACATTGCGGTTAGAAAGGAAGGAAAAAAAAAGAAAAAAAAAGAACAAGAAAAACGCACGACGCTTAAGAAGGAGGGCAGGATGCGCATCGCCTCGGCTGCGCAGATTTCTCTGGAGACGCGAGGGTCGAGCGCGCTTGGGCCCCTGGAGACGACGAGGACGACGACGACGACGACGACCCGTCGTCGCCTGCCGTCCTTAGGCTCTGGGGCACACGCATGCATACATACATACATACATACATACATGCAATTGTTATTACATACAATATACAATGATACATACAAGACATACAAGACATACAAGACATACAATATATACACACACACACAGATAACACACACAGATAACACACACAGAAACACACAAACACAGACACACACAAACACAGACACACACACACAAACACACAAACACAGACACACACACACAAACACACACACACACACACACACAAACACAAACACACACACAAGAGGGTGGGTGGTTTCCATGTAGGTTAAATCATTCAAGTGCCGCGAGAGTTGATTTAATAAACAAGTTAAAGCCCTCCGACGGTGGACTGAAGGGGCCAAGGCCCATGCCGGTGCGTCACTCAAGCAGAGCAAGTGCGTCGCCAGAGTTTAGGGCGGTATAACTTCCAATATATATGAGAAAAAAACATTTAAATTTCCCTATTACAATGCCAGTACCCAAAAAACTTGATAGTCTGGCACAGGGAAATTTGAATGTTTTTTCTACAATATATTGAGAAAAAAAAATGTTCCTCGCGTTTTGCAAAAAAGGGCGAGATGGCTTGGCTTGCGGGGCGGCAGGCTGGGGGCTAAGTTAAACACTGCTCCGCCGCCGCCGCCTCAGCAAGTCCAGCTGGGCTTCTTCGCACAGCTGAGTAGTCTTGGGCACAACAAAATCGCAAACTTGTCTGGACAAAACATGCAGTGTCAGGGTTCTTCTTTGAGAGCCCACCGCATGTCAAACAGCCAACGCAAGTTGAAGTCTTGGGCTAGGTCGCGAAGTCCCACCTGCTGCTTGAGCGGGGGAACCTCCATCACCAGCGACAGCACGTCCCGCTTGACTATCTCCCAATCCGACAACTCTTTCCCCCCCCCCCCCAGCAGCCCGTAAAACACAAGACTATTTAGTTGGTCCTTGGCGCTAGGGGGCTCGGCCTGTGCCGCTACTACCTCCCGGAACGCACGACACATGCGCGACAAAAAAGCCACCTCGCAGTAGTACAGGGCACGCGCATCGGCCGCGACGGGCTTCTGTCGGCCAAGCACGTACGATGCCACCAGACCCAACGCCGATACGCACACCGCCCTGTCAAGCGGCACAGGCGCAACGCAGGCCTGCTTGCGCAACGAACGCACCTCCTTGCTCAACTCAAACAACGTCAAGTCTCCCAGCCTGGCGCGCTTCTTTACACACCCCGTCTTAGCCAGCGGTCTATTCAGTTCATAATATTCGACCCGCAGAGTGCGCTTTCTGGCGGTACAGGACATTTTTTTGAAGAGCCACTGCTTCCTCCCCCCGCCGCCGCCCTCACCAACCTTTGCAGGCCGCAAGGCTCCTGCTTGCTTCGCAATCGACATTTCCTTTTTCTTTTTTCTTACGCTCAACTGGGCTCCACTAAACTATCCTTCACCCCCCCCCCCCCTCTCCCCCAACCGCTGATTTCCTTCCCACACGCCTTCTGTCTTGTCAAACCGTCAAACGTGCGCGCTCTCTTTCTCTCAAAAAAATATTTCTTGCTTTCTCTCTCTGCAAAATTTAAATTTGGGGGAGGGTGGAGGTTCTCTGCTAGGGGCGGAACAGACTGTAGCGCAGGGGCGAGCAGGAGAGAAATGCAAAGGGGGTTTGGGTTTAAGAAAAGAGTGAAGAGGGGAGGGGGGGGGGTTGAAGAGGGGGAAAAAAAAGAAGAAGGGGAAGAAGAGGGGAGAAAGGAAAGGTGTGAAAGTACGGGGCGAAGGGAAAGGGAGGAGGGGGGGGGGGGGGGGGGCACTGCAAGAGCAAGGAGGGAAAAGAAAAAAAGGAGCGGGGGGGCTTTTGTTTCTGCTCTTTCACCTTCCCCCGTTAAAAAAAAAAAAAAAAACATTTTTTCCCCTCTCCCCAGCCCCCGCAGAATTGGGTGCCTTATAATTCCCAAAAGATCCAAGAGAAGAGAAAATAGGCGAGGGCTCTTTTGTACTCTTTGCTTTAAAAAAACGGGGACATGTCTGAACCCAACAATGGGCCCCAGCCCCAGCCGCCTTCGAAGAAAAACACAAGCAAACGAGGCTTACAAACAGCTGCAAACGCTGGGCCTACCAAGCCCAGCAAGCAACCGTACCTGCAGCAGCCCCCATCCTCGTTGTTTCTTTGCAAGGACAAAGGTCACGGGTTCTGCGAGGGGCACTTTTGCTCCCGTTGTTTTCCTTCTGACGGTCCTAACCCGCAGTGCTACCCCTACCACCTTTTGGAGGGCACGCGCAAAGCAGACGACTGCGCCGACGAACACATAGACGAAAGCAAGCATTTTGTGTCTGCCTGGTTTGACAACCACAAGAGCAGTCAGCAAGGCCAAAAAAACCGCATTGGGCCCTGGCTCCTGGATCTTGCGGAAAACTTTGAGCGGCATCTAGAACGCCTGCAGGCTGCTCCCGAATGGCACCTGCAGTGGGCCACTGTGATCCTGGAGAGCCGGCCCAGTGGGCTTAAGCTAGACATGGACGAGCAGCCTGGGAACGAGCCAGAGCTTGCTGCTGCAGATGATAGCAAGTCCAAGCGTGAGCGGGCAGAGAGCTGGTTCAAGGTCTTGGTAACAGCGGTCAACGCCTTGCTGCGCGAGCGGGGGGAGCCCCAGCAACAGCATTACCCGCCCGCTGGCCGAGTGCGACTTTCTGGTCGTGGCCGACCTGCACAAGCCCGGCGGATTGCTCTCCCTGCATGTGCACAGCGATTACTTGCGCTTCAACGCGCTGGCCGAACTCAAGGGCTTTGTAGAGGAGCTGCGGAAGAGCTTGGATGTCAAGTTGCCCAAGCTTGCGGCCGCCGTCGACCTCGCAGTGTACAAGCGGCGGGGGCTGCTGAAGCTTGCCTTCCAGAACAAGCCCGGGCGACAGCCCATGCTGCCCTTGGCGGGGCTCGGCGCGCAGCTGAGCACACGCGACGCGCTGCTCTGGGGGCTGGCGCACAAGCCCCACGAATACTGGCCCGCCCAGGTTCGGGTGCTGCTTCCGGTTGTCCAGCCCGCTAGCGCGAGACGGGGGTCTTGCAGCAAAAAAAAAGATTCTGACTGCTAACACAGACGGAAATGGGGGGCGGTAAGGCGTGGATTTGTAGAGAGCTTGTCGGCAATTTCCTACGCGAGCGGCGACACCACAATCCTAACCTAGTCTTCAATCTCACTAACAGAAACAACCAACAAAAAAGCCTGTATATCGAATACGTAAAAAACAGTACTGGCTCAAGGCAGCACCCGTGCCCTGCCTACGACGCGTCGCTGTACCCATGATAGTAACAACGCGTACATCAGGGCCTGCGATGAATTCATGCACGTGTCCGTCCTCTGCCTTGCAGAGGGATGCAGGAGATGGGGCCCGGCTATTTTTGAGCTAGGAGATTGCAAGGAGGGTCAGGGCGGCAGCCAGCGCTTGGATTCGGGGGGCACAGAAGGTAGCAAGGAGGGAGAGTCGCAGGGGATCGACGATGTGCAGGAGCGGGAGGAGGGTGAGAAGGATGGTGACGAAGAAGAAGACGACGAGGAGGAAGACGACGAGGCTTTGGAAAGAAACGACAGGAAGTATCATGCACGGCTGGAGGGCCTCTTATCCCAGCTTACTCCTCTTGCACGGCCTGCCAAGCTGGATTATGTTGGACAAGATCTGCCGTACGGGAGATTTGAAGAGGCCTGCCAAAAGAGGAAACGCACAGTGAGTAAGGCGGTAAAGCTTTTCATGAAATATTGGCAAGGGAAGCCGCCGCCAAGCGCAGGTTCAAGCCACTACAGAAAAAGGCCGATGATTCGGGGGAGGATTCAAAGGAGAACTCGGAGGAGGATTCGGAAGAGGAGAACTCCTGGGAAGACACGTTCGAGGAACGGTACGAAGATGCACTGGAAGAGCTTACGCAAAGGCTAACGCTGTTTATGAATAATTACTTGT
Source organism: Paulinella micropora (assembly GCA_019918135.1). NCBI lineage: Eukaryota > Cercozoa > Imbricatea > Euglyphida > Paulinellidae > Paulinella > Paulinella micropora. Next base: position 400,835 of record WBZZ01006968.1, on the reverse strand, counting down.
GCCAAATCTCAGGAACAAGCAAAGAGGCAGTCGCAGTGTTCTAGGGGCTGGGGGCAGAGAGGGAGTGGATACTAAAACCAATTAACGATTTTAAGCACCAAGGAGATGATTTGAAAATAGAGCTGCCCCCGCTCTTAATCAAAGCAAAGACCACAGGACGCAAGGAGACTCGCGCGAGTGTCAGACCCGATAGAGGTTTGAAGACCACCTTTCGTAGGGCTTGGCTCCAAAACACCAAACGCAGAGTCGCCAAAGGTATTGACTTTTACACTGACCCAACGGAAGAGGCTGTGCATAATAAGCGCTACAGCGAATGCCTGACCAACAAACTAAACTTGTTCACGTGGTTTCGGGTTTCGACTCAGCAGGTTCAAAAGTACACGCAAACACACGGGCTCGACGCGGCAGAAATGGACCGGCTTGCATCTCCTTTCCGCGACTATGTGCACGACATCATTGCGGGAGGCGTGACACAAATGTACCTCTACCTCTTGAAATGGCTGTACAGTCTGCTGCGCCAAGGACAGAAACCTGAGCAGGCTTGCGTGTTCATCTCCGAGTCAGGAGCAGGCAAGTCTACTCTGGTCGAGCTGCTTGCACGTGTCATCGGGGAGAACAATGGGTATTTGTTTCAAGTAAACCGGATGAACTAACGGGCAAGCACAACTTGCACCTGGGTTTTAAAGTGCTAGTTGTCAGCGAAGAGGCTTTGCATAGCACCAACAAGGTCGGATCCAACGCTATGAAAGAAAAGATAACTTCAAAAAGACTAAACATCAATCCCAAGTTCATGCCCTTGTTTTCCGTTAGAGATCCGAGCGGGCTATTCTTTAATAGCAATCACGATGACACTGTACTCGTGGAGAGAGGCGACCGTCGCTATATTTTTTTCCCAGTGTCCAACAAGTTTGCTAATCGCATACGCACAACATCGGCCCAGGAGTACTTTGCACGCCTTCATGCCCTGCCTGATGAGGTGCTAGCCTGGCAAGTCTTTTGCTCTCAAGACCCGCGGGTCGATAAGGTCGACCCCCGCCGGGATGCGCGGTACGATACAGAAATTTTCTGGAATAGTGCGTACGCCAGCAGCCCTTTGCACGTTCAGTTCTTGTACTACACCGTCAAGAATAACAACTTCCTTGATAAAGTCGAGGGGCCTGTGCACTGGACGCCCAAGGACTGGCACAAACATTACAACATCTGGTGCACGCTCAACCGAAATGGGCATTTCACGGCGAAGAACATTGTCACCTTTGAGAAAAGCCTTGAAACCTATCTACGATGGGATTCGCAGGCCAAACGTCTGCTGGCCGGGGTCTCTCAGGAGGAACAGGTGCAGCACGTCAGGGCCCAAATCACTGGCGTGTATAATGCGCGATACTCTTGAATCAAGGAAGAAAGCAAGCCGAAACCACGTGCACTTTTTGTTAAAACTTAAGAAGTTACGTTCACACCCTCGCTGTGTGTTTAGCACCAGACAGACAAAACGAATCTCTGCTTGTTCACAAAAAAGAGACAGAAGGGCAGGACGTTTTTCGCGCTAATTGTTTTATGGTGGTGGTGGTGGGGGGGGGGGGGGGGAAGTTCAACACAGAAAAATGGAGATAAATACAGCATGTGTTTTATCATAATATCCTTGCTTTTCCCTGGACATTTTGAACTACCTCATTCTTTGACATTATTTTTATTAAAACTCATGATTTCCTGTAACTCTGTTGTTTTTTTCTTTTCGGCCGGACGTGCGATAGGGGGGGGGGGGGGGGGGAGGTGGGGGGCGGGGTCCTACAGCCGACTAACCGACTTACCTGCACGCTGCGTCTCGTCTTGTGCCCCTGGTAGTCGCGGTCTCGCGCGACGTCAGCAATAGCCCAAATGATGAGTAGCGCGAGGGACAGGGCGGAGTAGCTGTAGCGGGGTATTTGCAAAGCCTAGCACAGTCGACAAACTAAACTAAGAACAATACACTCAGAACATGCTTTTTTTTCTTCAGATATTTGCAGTCCGCAGCGGCGTGAGTGTGCGCGCCAGAGGGATAGGCACGAGCTCTGACGGAAGATAGCACAAGCAGGAGGCAGGCACCATGGGCCGGCTGCTTGGCTGGCATGATCGGACTCATAGGCGCTACCGGCGGGTCGCTATCCAGGCGTGTGGCACGCGGTAAGGAGCAGCCCAGCTGGTCGTGCATAAGGTAGGATAGCAGCAGAGCACAGCTGGATGCTCCTGCAGCCCAGAGGTCAGCGGGCACTCTCGCAAGGAGCTCCTTACGCCCTGCGCTTGTTCTTGTCAAAAAGGTCTGTCGGGAAAGATCGGCGGGCGGGGGATTTTTCTGTCAGCTTGTGCCAAACTTTTCCCCGCCCGCCGATCTTCTCCCAAAAGCTCTCGACATTTAAGGCCATTGCCTTTTTTCGCAGCCAAAATTTTCTTGGGAACAGGCTAAACCCGGCAAACTTGGCGCCAAGCGGCAAGGGGGGGCGTCGGAGGGGGGGGCCGCCTTACTTCGGTTAATTGGTGCACCAGCCCGGCCGCAAACTGCGGCGCTTTTTTAGCCACAAATGTTGGTCAAAAGACATTTCAGCATCGGCCTCAAAGGTCAAAAAGGTCTGTCGGGAAAGATCGGCGGGCGGGGGATTTTTCTGTCAGCTTGTGCCAAACTTTTCCCCGCCCGCCGATCTTCTCCCAAAAGCTCTCGACATTTAAGGCCGTTGCCTTTTTTCGCAGCCAAAATTTTCTTGGGCACAGCCTAAACCAGGCAAACTTGGCGCCAAGCGGCAAGGGGGGGCGTCGGAGGGGGGGGCCGCCTTATTTCGGTTAACGGTTGGGGCACCAGCCCGGCCGCAAACTGCGGCGCTTTTTTAGCCACAAATGTTGGCCAAAAGACATTTCGGCATCGGCCTCAAAGGTCAAAAAGGTCTGTCGGGAAAGATCGGCGGGCGGGGGATTTTTCTGCCAGCTTGTGCCAAACTTTTCCCCGCCCGCCGATCTTCTCCCAAAAGCTCTCGACATTTAAGGCCATCGCCTTTTTTTTCGCAGCCAAAATTTTCTTGGGCACAGGCTAAACCCGGCAAACTTGGCGCCAAGCGGCAAGGAGGGGCGTCGGGGGGGGGGGGGGGGGCCGCCTTATTTCGGTTAACGGTTGGGGCACCAGCCCGTCCGCAAACTGCGGCGCTTTTTTAGCCACAAATGTTGGCCAAAGACATTTCGGCATCGGCCTCAAAGGTCAAAAAGGTCTGTCGGGAAAGATTGGCGGGCGGGGGATTTTTCTGCCAGCTTGTGCTTTTGGGGCGGCTCGGCTGCCTCCTGGTGGCGACCCTGACCCTTGGAATAGGAAAACACTGAAGATGCGGTTATTGCAGGAGATAGATACCACTTCCTCTTCCGTGTCCTCGTTTCCTCCAGGTTTCCTTGCACCTGCCCAAGTTCCGCTATCGTCTGCTCACGGTCTTGATTATTGCTGTCGGAAACCACTGATGATGGTGAGCTGGGGGCGACCTTTCCGTTCTCCCTGCTCTGTTCATCCTGTACTTCCCCCTCCTCACCGTCCTCGTCGTCTTCCTCGCTCCCGGGAGAGTGCGCTGCCTCTTCCGCGTTGCCCCGCTCCTGTCCCGGTTGCCGGAAGCACTACACACATGAAATTCAGTGTATATCAAACATAAGTCTTCCCTTGGCATGGTTAGCCATGCGCAGATGAAAAGATAAGAGTGTTTGGGCTGGCGGATGCGCGACCTTATCGTTGCTCCCCGTCATGCCATCCTCCTCCTTCTTGTCACTGTTCTTCTCTTGGATCCATGGTAGTTGCACGAAAGCAGACTAAGAAAGACGTGGATTCGTGCAAGACAGGATCACCGATACGTACAGATGCAATTCAGAGTCAAACACAGATACATAGGGAGTACACACACACACACACACACATAGGCGCAGCACACTCCCACACGAAGCGCAGACACACGCCCAGCACGCAAAGACACGCATGCCCAGCATGCACAGACACACAAGCAAAGCACGCGCAGCACGCCGCCAACACTCTCACATATACTGCACAGACACGCATACGCTGCGCTCTCACACGCAGCACAGCTACATGCCAAAACATACACGCAGCACAAACACACGCCAAGTACGCACACATACACACAGCACACTCCCACGCGCAGCACAGGCACACGCCAAGTACGCACAGACACGCGAAGCACGAAGCACGCACAGACATATACGCAGCACACGTCAAACGGACATACGCGCAGCACACTCCCACACGCAGCACAGACACACGCCAAGCACGCAAAGACTTACACGCAGCACGGACACACCCCAAGTACGCACAGACACACACGCCAAGCACGCACAGACATACGCGCAGCACGCTCTCATACACAACTGAACAGACACGCACACGCAGCACAGACACACGCCAAGCATGCACAGACATGCATGCAGCACATTTCAATACGCGGCACACTCCCACGCAGCACAGACGCACACGCACGTACAGGCAAGCACGCAGCACATTTCCATACGCGGCACACTCCCAAGGCAGCACAGGCACACACGCCAAGCACGCACAGACATACGCGCAGCACGCTCTCATACACACTGCACAGACACGCACACGCAGCACAGACACACACCAAGCATGCACAGAATACACACAGCACATACTGCACGGACACGCACACGCAGCACGCTCTCAGATGCAGCACAGCCACACACGCCAAGCACGCGCAAACACACTCGCAGCACAGACACACGCCCAGTCCGCACAGACACGCCAAGCGCGAAGCACGCACAGACATACACGCAGCACACTCTCACACATACCAAACAGACACGACCGCGCTGCACATTCTCACACTAAGCACAGACACACGCCAAGCATGCAAAGACTTACACGCAGCAGAGATACATGCAGAGCACGCACAGACATACGCTCTCTCACACACACGCAGCACACTCCCACACCACAGACACGCACACACCGCATAGTACGTCCACAGGCAGCACAGACACACGTGTGCGCACAGAAATACACGCAACACACTCCCACACACTGTGCACCGACACACACGCCAGGCACACACACACACACACACACACCAAGCACGCGCAGACATACACGCAGCACACACTACGCAAGATATCCACACGCAGCACAGAAACACGCCAAGTATGCCATGCACGCAGCACACTCCCACACAGAAACACGCTAAGTACGCCATGCACACAGCACAATCCCACGCACGAAGCACAGACACACACTCCAAGCACGCACAAACATACGCGCAGCACACTCTCACACACACCGCACGGACACGCACACGCAGCACAGACACACGCCAGCACGCACAGACATAGACGCAGCACACACTGTACAGACATGCACATGCAGCACAGAAACACACCAAGTACACGCCAAGTACGCAAAGACACGCACGCCAAGCATGCACAGACACACACGCAAAGCACACGCAGCACACCGCCGACACTCAAAAGAGGAAATAGCGTTAGTGTCTTGAGTATGGCTCTCTCTCCTGTGTTTCTAATTTCGCTTTTGATTTCTCAAACGTATAGATTTCACTTCGCAATAGTAAAATATGCTATTAAAGCTCCAATATTATTTACATAGGTATACACATACACAGAGACTGACACACATAATAGTACATACGTACACATGCACACAAATACCAACACAACACACACATGCCCACACACACACACACACACACACACACAAGTCACATACACACACACAGACTGACACACATAATAGTACATACTTACACATGCAAACAAATACCAACACAACACACACATGCCCACACAGTCTCCGCAGCTGTTTACTCTCTCTCTCTCTCTCTCTCTCTCTCTCGCTTTTTTTCTCATCCCCCGTGACCGAAAACACGGAGCCAAACGAATGATCGTTGGGGTTGCTGGGATCCCTAGTGGGCACTGGTCTGGCACCTTGCAACCTACCAAAGGAAAATGTAAACTACTTGGAGCGTTAATACAAACACCAACACACCAACGCACGCCCACACCCACCCACCCACCCACACACACACACACACACACACACACACATACACAGGCACATAACACGAACATACATTCAAATACATAAACACAAACACACCAAACACACACATAATACATACATACATACATACACACACACAAAGACAAACACGAGGAAACACACCATCACACACACGCACACACTCACGCTCACGCACACAGACACACATACACACCAACACACATAATACATACATACAAACATACACAAACACAAACACAAACACACACACACACACACACACAAAAGCGCGCGCCCGCACACGCACACACACCATGATATGAACACCAACACACAAACACACAAACATACATGCCCACACGCGCTACACACACATACACAGACGTACACAAAGACATACACACATGCACACATATACGCACACCCTCGCCCGTACACGCATACAGACACACAATACATACATACATGTGTACATACATAACATGCATGCATAATAGACATACACACATAATGCATACATACTTACATACACGCACAAACACAAACACACATTCACGCACACACAGACACAAAAACAAAACACACACACACACTCTCTCTCTCTCTCTCTCTCTCTCTCTCTCTCACTACATACATACATACAAGACATACTGCAAGACATGTATGCAAGACATGCATGCAAGACAGACATACATTCTGGTGTTATTGTTATGCATATACTTGATTGTATACAGTATTTCTCTTGTGTGTTTAGGTTTTTTTTGGCTTGCTCTGTCGTAGCTATATTGAGAGTTGTGACTGTGGTTTTACAGCCAGGTATATTTTCTGACCTTACCGTGAGCCCCCTCCCTCTCTCCCTCTCACTTTCTCTCCCAACACACCTGCTGCCTACTTCGTTGCAATATAATATAAAGAAGTTCACTTTTTTTGAATGTCATGTTTCTTTTTTGTGGTGCTGAGCTGTAGCTGAACTCGTTTGGCTCCGTGTTTTCGGCCACAGTGCACATGTTACGAATCCGTACTCAACAGTTTGACGCCAGACAGTTAACACTGTATAATCTGATTAATCTGTTTCTGGGTGTCGAAGCTTGACCAAATAGCATAAATCCTTTCTCTTTCTCTCTCTCTCTCTCTCTCTCTCTCTCTCCTCTCTCTTCTCTCTCCTTTCTACTTAGGCAAATCTTAGTGCCACATACACCGACCCCTCGTGCCCAAACCGTAAATACACAGAAAAGAAACAACAATAAGACATGCAACGTTTGATCTATATTTGTCCATGATGCTTCTCGGGGAGTTGGGATGTGCAGAGTTGCTTTGAGATATGACTGAGATTTTTTTATTTGGCAATTTTGGCTGATTCATTAGCCGGTTACCGGGTTAGGTCGGATCTGGTGGCTGGCGGGAATTTGTTCTCATTTTAGAAACTTGTAAAATGAGAAATGAGAAGATGTACATGTAGAAAAGAACATCAGATCGGATCTATAACTATATTGATTATGGTGAACATTTATTATTTGTGAGCAGAAGAAGATAGGTGTTTAGCAGTTTTTTGAAAGAGGAAACAGCGTTAGTGTCTTGAGGATGGCTCTCTCTCTCCAGTTGTGTTTCTGATTTCGCTTTTGATTTCTCTTCTTCAAACGCATTTATTTCTCTTTGCAATAGTACAATTTGTAATGGTGCAATATGTAATTAAAATCCATACTTACATAGGTACAGATACACACAAGTACTCACACACAGAAAGACTCACATAAATAGTACATACATACACATGCACAAAAATACCAACACACACACACACACACACACACACACACACACACACACACAAACACGCTCGCACACACAAAAGCACCAACACATGCACTCACGCCCACGCACACACACACACATACACCCACAATACATACATGCAATACGAGCATCTAATGCATCATACATACATACAAAGTCATACTGCATACATACATTTTTGTGTTATGTTTTTACTTAATTTTATAACTATTTATCTTATATAATCAGGTTTTTTGTTCTTGCTCGGTTGTTATTTATATTGACGTTTGTGATTGTTGCTGGTTTTCCAGCCAGGCCGCGATGCTCCTCCCTCCCTCCCTCTCTGTCTCTCAACTCCCTTACCCCCTCACTCTCCCTCTTTCTTGTTTTCACCCTTGCATTCCTCTCTCTCTCTCTCTTTCTCTCTCTCTCTCTCTCTCTCTCTCTCGCTCTCTCTCTCTCTCTCTCTCTCTCTCTCTCGCTTTTTGTTTGAGAGAGAGAAAGTAGTAGTAGTAGTAGTTGGATTAGGGTTGGATAGTAGTAGTAGTAGTAGTAGTAGTTGGATTAGGGTTAGATAGTAGTAGTACCGGTTGGACTAGGGTTAGATAGTAGTAGTAGCAGTTGGATTAGGGTTAGAGAGTAGAAGTAGTTGGATTAGGGTTAGAGAGTAGTAGTTGTAGTTGGGTTAGATATTAGTAGTAGTAGTAGTTGGATTAGGGTTAGAAAGTAGTAGTAGTAGTTGGATTAGGGTTAGAGAGTAGTAGTCGTAGTTGGATTAGGGTTAGATAGTAGTAGTTGGATTTAGGATTAGGGTTAGGGTTACCTACTCCTTCCCCCCTCACACACACATTCACTCAGTCTCTCTCTCCTCCCCTACCACCCTCTCTCTCTTTCTTTCTTGTTTTCACCCTTGCATTCCTCTCTCTCTCTCTCTCTGTCTTGTTTTTTAAGGAGAAAGGAGGGCAGAAGGGAGGGGGGGGGCGGGGGGGGGGGGCAATGAAGGGGGTTTTGCTTGGGATGACCAAGGGAAGGTACATCGCCGCCTGTCTCTCTTTGTATCTCTGTCTCTCTGTCTCTTTTATCAGACTGACGAGGGGAGTGTGATATGGACTGGTTGGGAGAGTGTGATATGGACTGGTTGGGAGAGGGAAAAAACAAAGACAGGGCGGGTTTGGGTTGGGGGGGGGGGGGGCAAGAGAAGATGCGGGGCAGGCCAAAAGCAAAAAGAGCGAGGGGGGGGGGGGGGGGGGGGGGGGGGGGGGGGGGGGACAGGAGTCGGGAGTGTATGGGGGAGGAATGGGACAAAGAAAATGATTGACCAGGATGAAAAGAAGATTTTTTCTTTTAGCGAAGCGGGTGGCCAGCGGCACGTAAAAATTCGACCTTGCTAATTCACGTATGATTCGGTAAACTTTTTTTGCGCGTAAATTTGCAGGGTCAGCGGTTCCACGAAATTTTTCTTCGCTCGTCGTGGGATTTTGTTCTTTCTTTTCCCTCCTCGAAGTTCCCCGGGGGGGGGGGGGGGAGCATCTGATCGGGAAATTCTTTTGTTGCCCTCCCCCCCCCCCCCAAAAAAAAAATCGAGGAACAATTTTTTCTGCCCCCCCCCCCCCCGCCCGGCCTTCCCCAAAAATCAAGTAACCATTTTTTCTGCCCCCCCCCCCCCCGGGGGGGGCCTTCCCCGGAAATCAGCGGGGAAATAATTTTTTGGCGGCCGAGGGTCTGAATTTTTTGCGCCCCCCCCCCCTCCCTCCTCCCCTTCCCCCTCGGGGAATGGGAGAATTTGGGGGTCTGAATTTTTTGCGCGCCCCCCCCCTCCTTCCCCCCGTTCCCCCTGCCTTCACCCAACTTTGGGGGGAAAACTTCCTTGGCGGCCGACGAGAATGTTTTGTTCTATCTGAAAAACCCAACGCACGCAATATTCGGTAAAATTCCTTTCGCGCGAGATAGTTATGCACGGATAGGGCGCTAAATTCGACTTGTTCGCTCCCCCCTGACACCATCACCCCCCCCCCCCCCCCGGGCCCTCCCCCAAAAATCAAGGAACAAATTTTTCTGCCCCCCCCCCCCCCCCCGCGGCCCTCCACCAAAAATCAAGGAACAAATCTTTCTGCCCCCCCCCCCCCCCCGGCCCTCCCCAAAAAATCAAGGAACAAAATTTTCTGCCCCCTCCCCCCGGCCCTCCCCAAAAAATCAAGGAGAAAAATTTGGAGGCAGAGGACGAACATATTTTTTTTTCTTCTATGGTCGGGGTGACAGGTGGCGCGTGAAAAATCCAAACATCCCAATCCACGCAAGATTCGGCTGAATTCCTTCACGCCAAACAGTCCGTTGCGCACGACCAGCTCGTCTAAGTCGCCGGGTCAGCGGCCAAAAGACATTTTCTTCGCTCTTCGTGATTTTTTTCCCCTTACACCATCTCCCCCCACCCCTCGGGAAATGGGAGAATTCGGGGTTCTGAGTTTTTTCGGCCCCCTCCCCCCCCCAACCCCAACGGCCTTTCCCCGAAAATCGGGGAAATAAAATTTTCTCTCCCTCCCCCCCCCCCCCCTCCCTCCCCCCGGCCTTCGCCCAACTTCGGGGGAAAACTTCCTTGGCGGCCGACGAGAATTTTTTGTTCTATCTGAAAAACCCAACGCACGCAAGATTCGGTAAAATTCATTTCGCGCGAAATAGTTATGCAAGGATAGGGCGCTGAATTCGACGGGTTAGCGACCAAACAATTTCTTGCGCTCGTGGTGGTTTTTTTTTCTCTCTGCTACCATTCGCCTTAGTCAAATGTGGCAATATTAGCAGTACTTTGTTTGTAATAATTACTTCTGTCATATTTAAGCGAACAAGTGGGTGCATCCTGGCTTGCGCTGGAGCGACGATTTTATTTTTTGATAACATAACTAAGTCACTTCCAGATAAGATTTTACCTCCGTACCTTGACGTATCGATAGAGCATGTCTTGAAATATTAATATCCAACTTATTTCAGTATTACCACGTTGAGAAATGATGATTTTATTCAGTTTGAAAAACACTGCCACATTTGTGGCAATGACTAGGATCCTCGCGTTCAACTGGCACCTATTTTTGATATATAACATAACTAAGTCACTTCCCGATAACTTGAGATTTTACCTCCGTACCTTGACGTATCGATATTAATAGACTTCACTGAGCATGATTTGAAATATTAATATCAAGCTTATTTCAGTGTTATTACGTTGAGAAATGATGATCATGTTTTATTCAGTTTCAAAAACACTGCCACAATTGTGGCAATGATCCACAAATGTGGCGCTCGCCCTGTTAAGGGCTAAAGTTATTACCTACCCTGGTTCTCAATATTAATACAAGTTACAGTTGAATTGCACTAATTTGACTCATGATTCTGATTGTCAATGTGAATTTGATTGTTGACTTTGACACTTAATATCCTAAGCTGTATTAGTAATACTTCCTGGCTCCGGCAACAAATTTTCATAGCATGATTACTTTCCAGAGCATTTTCCACTTGACAGTGATCAACCTAAAAAATTTATTTAAAATATCTTTGCTTTTCACTGAATTTTTTTAACTACCTCATTCTTTGACGTCATTTTTATCAAGATCTCCTGGAACTCTGTTGTTTCTTCTTTCTTTTCTTTCGGACGGACGGACCGGGGGGGGGGGGCGGGGTGCTACAGCCGACTAACCGACTTACCTGCATGCTGCGTCTCGTCTTGTGCCACTGGTAGTCGTGGCGTCAGCCATAGCCTAAATTGAGTAGCGCGAGGGACAGGGCGCGAACCATACGATGGAAGGAGTAGCTGTAGCGGGGTATTTGCAAAGCCTGGCACAGTTGACAAACAAAATTAAGAATAATACACTGTGGCAGAACATGCTTCTTTCTTCAGATACTTGCAGTCCGCAGCGGCGTGAGTGTGCGCGCCAGAGGGAGAGGCACTAGCTCTGACGAGAGGCACTAGCTCTGACGGAAGATAGCACAAGCAGGAGGCAGGCACCATCGGCCGGCTGCTTGTCTGGCATGATCGGACTCATAGGCGCTACCGGCGGGTCGCTATCCAGGCATGTGGCACGAGGCAAGGAGCAGCACAGCTGAATGTGCACAAGGTAGGAAAGCAGCAGAGCACAGCTGGACGCTCCTGCAGCCCACACACACACACACACACACACACACACACGCACGCGCGCGCGGCGCGCCCACACACATACACACATACACAGACACACACATGCATACACACATACACTCACACCCTCGCAGGCACACACACACACACACACACACACACACAGACACACCCACACAATACATACATACATATGTACACATTCCTGGTCTGGCTCTGGTTTCCGGCAAGTCCGCACCAACGCATCGGCCAAAGCACTCGAGTCCCCGTCCTGCGCCTGTTCAGAGGCCAGTGCAGGTGCTCGCGCGAGGCGCGCGCGTGCGCTTTACAGCTGTTCCTGCTGCACTGCGAACGGCAGGCGACCGTGCAAGGTCCGCAAGCTCCCTTCGCCAGGTTCCCGATGTTGCGCTGCTTCCTGTTGGTCCGGGCCTGTGCCCTGGTCGTCTTCTCAAATCTGATTCTAGCCAACCACAGAGTAAGCAACAGTCTTTACAACAAAAAAACTGAATATATAGAGGAATTATATATATAATTAAGTATATACAGAATACAAAAATGTATATCTTGTATGTATGTCTTGCATGCATGTATTGTATGTATGTATGTATGTATTGTGTTTGTGTGTGTGCTTGTGTCTGTGTCTGTGTGTCTGTGTGTTTGTGTTTATGAGTGTGTGTGCGTGTGCGTGTGTGTGTGTGTGTGTGTGTGTGTGTGTGTGTATGTATTATTTAATATGTGTGTATGTGTATTCTGCATGTATGTATGTATGGTGTGTGTGTGTCTGTATTTGTTGGTGTTTGTGTTTGTGTGTGTGTGAGTGTGTGTGTGTGTGTGTGTGTGTGTATGTGTGTGGGCTTAAGTGTGTATGTGTGTGTGTGTGGGCTTGTGTGTGTATGTGTGTGTGTTGGTGTTTGTGTGTGTGGGTGTGTGTGTGAAGGTGCGAGCGTGTGTGTGTGTGTGTGTGTGTGTGTGTGTGTGGGTGTTTGTGTAAGTTTGTGCATGTATCTATTTAACATATATACGTATGTATTATGTGGGTATGTATGTCTTCTGGTATGTATGTGTGTCGGTGTCTGTAGGCGTGAGTGTGTGCGTGTGTGTGTTGGTGTGTTTGTGTTTGTCTTCGTGTTTTTCTTTGTTGTCTGTGTAGTGTCTTTGTATGTGAGTGTGTATGTATGCATGATTTGTGTGTTGGTGTGTTTGTGTATGTGTATGTCAGTGACCGAAAGCACGGATCCAAACGAGTGATGGTTGGGCTTTGCTGGGATCCCTGGTAGGCACTAATCTACCTAGACGAAGCTTACCAAGCAACAATGTGAACTACATGGGCGCTAACAAGCCAATGTAAATTTCAAAAAAAAGTAAACAAAAAAACTTCTTGCTTCTGATTTCTGTTTCCACACTGCGACTTCTTTTACTTAGAACAACCTTGATCATTCTGGGCAAGATAAATGAAACTTAATACGAAATCAGAAGCACGATTGGAAAGAATGCCATCTAGGATGAAAAAACAGCTAAAAACGTATCTCCTCACGAATACATACAAGTAATATATACTCATATTTACACCATATTCAATATAGTAATAGGTCCGATCTTATACATTTGTCTACAGATACATATTCTGATTTCTCATTACAAGTTTAAGCTCTCTTCTGATTTCTCTTTCAAACATACATATTTCTCTTTGCAATAGTATAATGCGTCATTAAAACTCCGTACTTACATAGGGCTGAAACATATACACACAGACTGAGTACTAGACTGACACACATACTAGTACATACTTACACATACACACACAGATACACTCACACACACAAATATCAACGCACCAACACACCTACACCCACCCACCAGACACACACACACACACACACTCATACACTCACAAACACAGACACCGACACAGAAACACACATAATACACACATAATACACATAACACACACACAGACACACAATATAAGTACTAATATAAATAATGCATGCACAATACATACATACATATAGACACTCATAATACACATTGATATGTACAGAAGATGATTACACTTTTCTTAGGGTCATTTTTAGGGAAAATGCCCTCTAAGAAAAGTGTCTTTCGGACCAAAATCTCCAAAAATCAACAAACAAGAGGAAATCAAGAGGAAATCCAAAAGGAAGCTAAAAGCAAGAAGGAAGCAAGAAGAAACATAAATAAAACTATGATATGATAGAAACAAGGAAATATGGAATGGAACAAAAACCACACACCACATTGATAATAACAAAAAACACAATACCACCAAAAATAACAGTAGAAAATAGCTGAAAATTAGGAAAAAAGAAAACAAATGACGACAGCCAGAACAGAATTTTTAACGGTAGCCATATCGGCCCACCAAAACGAGAAAGGCATTTCAAACCACTCACCAGGAAAATTAGAAATAGAACATCTAGAACATAATCCAATCGGTCCAAGTATGGATTATATGGAATAACTAATAACAAAAAATGAAAAAATGGAAATAAAAGACAGAAACCGCCCACCTAAACCTTTTTCCCAGCGACAAAAATCGTCGGAGCTTCATTCTCTCAGAATTCAGAAAACCAAAGAAGAGCAGGAGTTCAAGAGCGAAACCCTGACCCGACCCAGCCCAGCCCGACCCAGCCCGACCCGACCCAGCCCAACCCAACCCCAGCCAAGGTAAGATGAGCGAGAGTTTGATAAATAAACAAAATAAATCAATTGATGATTATGTATTCATTTATGAAACAAATAAACACGGAGTTGATAAGTTAACTAGAACAAAAATAGCTTCCGAAGAAAAAATAAATAAGTTGAATAAAGAAATAGACCTCTTAATGAGAAAAAGAAATGAAGAGAGAGTGAAGTTAGAGGCTGTTATGAAAGTTATCAGGAAGATGGAAGAAAGTTTATATGTGGAAGAAGATAGGATGGTTAACTTACAAAGAAAAAAATGATATAATAAGAACGAATAAAGAACTAAAATTGTTTAATGCTTGGAAAAAGGAAAATAGATATGAGTATCAAAGAGAAGTTTTTGATAAAATAAGAAAGGGGATAGTAGATGAGGGGTTAAGTTTCAATAAATCTTATATAAAATATTCTGATTATGATTTACATATTATGATGAAAACGAATGGTGATGCTAATATGAATAAATGTGTAAGAGAAAGTGTAAATAGTGGCTCACCCACTTCGCCCCTTGGCACATAGGGCTATATAAAATAGTGTGTCTATATTTTATCCAAAAAAAATCGGGCGAAAGCCCCCCATCATACAAAGAAATTTATTCTTTATTTTGTGTAGAATGGATGATTTAGCAACAGCATTGGAAGGAGTTCAGTTCGTCCCCGACCCCGCCCCTGGCCAGCCCGACCCAGCCCAGCCCGACCCAGCCCAGCCCAACCCCGACCCCGCCCCACCCCAGCCAGCCCCACCCCAGCCCGCCCCTGGCCAGCCCGACCCAGCCCCTGCCCGCGGCCAACCCGCCCCTCCCCGCAATCCATTCGTATGGAGTCTTTATGACACTTTTCCAAGGGAGAGTCCAATTATGCCAGCAGATAGAACGAGAGACCACTATGTTGTGGTGAGAATAGATTCCAGTATTTTGGAAGATTTAGAAACTGGTGATTGGGAAATGAGAAGAAGGGTCTCACAGATTGATGAAAAAAATTTACGACGGTTCCTATCACTACAAATGGGTGAGAGTTGACGGGTCTGTCAGGAAGCCGAAAAACCAGCAAGATTTTCTCGTCTGATATGGTGATGATGAACAATGTGTGATTTTCCCGTCAATCACAGCAATCAGCAGGGTTATGGGAGAAGAAACAACCTCAATCAAATGGATTTTACCTATTGATTAAATCATTTTCTCACTTACAAATCTAATATTACTTTTGCTTTTCTTTCTCTTTTGCTAGTCCTGACATTCTCAGGTTGGATGTCTTCACGGTTTAATAATTCCTTTGTTTTTTTCGCTTTTGTTAAATATTTAACTTGCTCATTAATTTGTTTTTCTTCGTCGGCAGGTTTATCAAATTTGGTCTTTAATAGTTCCCTAGGACTGACTAGTTCGTCTGAATTTAATATTAATTTAAATCCCTTTCTTCCGACGACGGTGTAAATCTGCTTACTGTATTGTCGGCCCCCTTTTGAAAATAAATTTCTCTTTAACTCACGACGAACTTTATCACCTGTTTCAAATTCGTCTACTAAACCATCCCGTTGAATTCGTTGTTTATTTTTATTCACCCCTTTAAATACATCAATCGGTCTAGCTTGAATTGTTCTATGATGTCGCATATTATAAGCATCTACCATATCATCAATCCAAGAAATCCAATCAAAATTGCCATTAGTTTCAAATAAAATGTCAAGCCACCGTCTTATAGTTCTAATAACACGGTCCACAATCGCAAGAGCCCGATGGTCACCCACTTCAACCGTCCGATGGTCAATATTGTTTTCTCTGAAATAATCTTTAACCATTCCTTTATATTCACTTCCGCTATCGGTTGTAATTGATTCGGGAGTGTATGGTATTGATTTTAAAGCCAAATAAACTTCCTTAGCCGTTTTGTTTTTAAGCGGTTTAATTATTAAAAATCTACTATGACAATCTATCCAGAAAAGCAACCAAGAATACCCCTTATTTCCCTTTTTGTCTTTAATTTTAGACATATCAGCCAAATCTACAAATACTTGTTTAAGTGGTTTGTCCGCCCATATCGTATTCCATTTATCGGTCGGTAATCTTTTTTGGTAATGAATTTCAAGTGCTTGTTGTTCCTTTCTTTCATCTTCATCCAGCAGAGACTCCGCCTCCGCACCTCCTGGATTGCTGTGTTTGTGGTCCATCGCCTTCTAATACTTAATGACACCTAATGTTGTATCCTTATATATTAATCTTTCTTTTTTTTCAAGTTCAAAACAATAATTAGAACAAAACTCATACATATAAAACCAATCAAAACTATCATCAATGGCTGTAATCTGTCGGTTCGCTAAACACAGAGTTAATCCACACACATAGCAACTAGTGAAGTCATACATACGATGATTATATAGGTAGTCCATAATGTGTAAACGAACATCTAATGGAAGGTTCTTAATCTTGTTCATTATATAATATAGAAGATGTTTTAATTTTTATTTAAATAAACAGACATAATAAGACATAATAAGACACAAGCGGACAATGACAGACTACAAAAAAGGAAAGATTTATGCTATTCGTTCATATCAGACTGATGATATTTATATCGGTTCAACTACAACATTACTTCATAAACGACTTTATGACCATAAATTAAAATATAAACATTGGGCGAACAAAAAACAATCTTATTCATTTACATCTTCTTTTGAAGTCGTTAAATATGATGATGCTTACATTGAACTTATTGAAGAGTTTCCTTGTAATAACAAAATGGAATTACAAAAGCGAGGTGAATTAATTAGAGAACTTGATTGTGTCAATAAATTCATACCAGGAAAAAAAATGAAAGAATATAATAAACAGTATCGTATGGAACATAAAGAAACACTTACGAAATATATGAAGCAATATCGTGAAACTAAAAAAGAAGACATTATTGAATATACAAGGCTGTATCGTGAGGCAAACAGAAAAAAAATCAGGGATAAACAAAATCAATTCAGAGAATTAAATAGAGAAACAATTAAGGAACGACAAAAGCAATATAGACAACAAAATAAACAAAAAGAAAAACTTTATAGAGCAAAAAGAACACCAATTGGTTTATTCACATTCGGACTTTAGAACTTCAAAAACATCTTTTCAATATCGTTATTTTTTTATTTTTTAGTTTGTGGTTGTCCCGCATAAACATTCACATTTACCCGCAAAGATTTCTTCCCTCCTCCTTTCTTATGTTTTGGTTCTTCCTCTTCTTCGCTTTCGCTTTCACTATCCTCACTCTCTTCTAGTTCGGGTAGTTTCTTTTTTACCTCTTTCTTTTTGGTTTTCTTCTGTTTGGTCTTAAGCTTCATCTTGGATATTCTATCCGCGATGAGGTCAATCATATCGTGTTCTACTTCCTCATCAGAACTGCTCTCCTCACTTTTTTCTCCATCTCTTCCATCAATCATATCCTTAGCCAACTGCTTCTTAGTAATGTGGTCCATCTTTTCGTCATTAGTCATTTCTTTCACATTCTTAGCCTCTTCCTCCGCTAGTAATTCCTTAGCCCTCTCAATCTTTCTTTGCGCATACTGTTTCTTCATTACGGTCGCTTTTTCAAGATTTTTTATGGCAATCTCTCTATTACCTCTTGGCATAGTTTGTTTCGGTTGTATATCTAACCAAAAATAATTTTTATTTGGATTAATTATTATCCAATTTATATACCAATGAGTCAATATAAGTCGCTATTAGGATTGAATGAGTTTTCTTTTGATAGTCTGGACATAGCCAACCTTGATTTAACTAAACTAATATTATTGGCTTAAACACAGATAGGGTGCCAGAAGATGCTGACCCCGTAAATCTTTATACTGACGGACGATTTGATGCGAGGTTATCTACCAAATCAACATCAGACATCAAAGAAGGTAAAAATTTATACTACACTGAGCAACGAGTAAGGGACAACGACGAGGTTAAAGCCTCAACTCAACACCGCTCTAATACATCCAACCCCCACCAAACCAGTTTATATAATTTGATAGACACAAACATATCCGCACCAACGGTCGGGCAATATTTAACTTATAATGATGTGGATGGTAAATGGAGAAATACAGCACTAGGTTCAATAGACACACTCTCCGATGTAGTCATAACGGCACCAATAGCGATGAATAGTTATCTAACATATAATTCAATAAACTGGGTTAATAAAACCTTTCCGATAAATGTTGATGAATTCGGTAATATTAATATGGGTGGGTATTTGAATATAACAGGAGTAAATTTACTAAATACGATATTCGTTTCTTCAATCATAACCACTGCGACATTTGATGATGCTTTTGACACACGGCTCGCCATCAAGTCAACCACTAACTTAGCAGAAGGAACGAACATTACTATACGACAGCCAGAGCCAATACAGATTTTGACACAAGGCTCGCAACCAAAAGCACCACAGATTTGAAAGAAGGGACTAACTTATATTACACCACCGCAAGATTTGATAGTCAATTGGCAACTAAGAGCACCACCAACTTAGCAGAGGGAACCAATCTATATTACACCACAGCGAGAGCTAGTACAGACTTTGACACACGGCTCGCGACTAAATCAACCACTAACTTATCCGAAGGAACAAACTTATATTATACTAATGCGAGGTTTGACACTCAATTAGCAACAAAGAGCACAACCAACTTAGCAGAAGGCACTAATTTATATTACACCACCGCGAGAGCCAATACAGACTTTGACACACGGCTCGCGACCAAGAGCACCACAAATTTAGCAGAGGGCACTAATTTATATTACACCAATGCGAGATTTGACACTCAATTAGCGACTAAGAGCACAACCAACTTAGCAGAGGGGACAAACCTTTACTATACTAATGCGAGATTTGACACTCAATTAGCGACTAAGAGCACAACCAACTTAGCAGAAGGCACCAATCTATACTATACCACCGCACGGGATAATTCAAATTTTGACACACGGCTCGCCACTAAATCAACTACTAACTTAGCTGAGGGAACGAACCTTTACTATACATCAGCCAGAGCGAATACGGACTTTGATACAAGACTGGCGACCAAGAGCACCACCAATTTAGCCGAGGGAACTAACTTATACTACACCACCGCTAGGGCAAATACGGACTTTGATACACGGCTAGGCACTAAGTCAATAGATGCTTTAAGTGATGTAATAATAACAACACCAGCAAACGGGCAATTATTAACATACAATGGAACAAACTGGGTAAATTCCACAGGGTCTCTGGCTTTTCTTGCTTTATCAGGTGGAACAATGACGGGCGATGTAAAATATGGGGCTTCTGCTTTTACTTTATACACCGCACCACAGGCTATGACGACTAACTCGGCACCTTCTCCGTTTGTTGCTTCTGCTTCTGATGAATACAACCCCGCTTATTATGCTTTTAATGCTAATCAAAACGATTACTGGACAACGTCTATATACTACAACGATACAACAGGAGTTTATACAAGAGTGCCAGAAACAACGAATACTTGGGGCGGTGTGGGATATACTGGCAAATATATAAAAATAGATTTAGGGGCTATATACAGGATAAAAACTTATTATGTGCGATCTTCTTCTGCGAACTTCATTGAAACTACCCCGTCTATATGGTATGTGGGGACAAGTAGCGACAATATAACATATACTTTATGGGATAGTCAAACAGGGCAAGCTTGGGCAAGTCAAACGACTAAAACATATACACCCGCTTCAAATGCTACCGCTAGGTATATTATTTTTATTGTAAATAAGACTGGAAGCGGTGGAACTTCGTTTAGAAGCCAACCCCGTATAGCCAGTTTGTATTTTGATTATGAGACATTTAATTATGATATAACATTGATTAGAAATATGACGGGATACTCAATAACAACAAGCGGAGCGATAACGGCTAGCGGATTGATAACAGCTAGTGCTGGATTAACAGGAACCACATTAACGGCCAGCGGATTGATAACAGCAAATGCGGGGCTTGATATGAAAAGTCAAATTATGTCAAATTTAGCCACTCCATCGGCTTCGAATAAAACTTATGTAGATACATTAGACGGGCAAAATGTGAAATTAACTGGAACACAAACGATAGCAGGAACGAAAGAATTCAGCGGAATATTGGCGACTTCATTAGGTGTCCCGTGTATAATTGGTAGAAACACAAAGGGGACGGCCGCAACAGGTGGATTAGAATTATATGGAACAAACGGCAATATGAATGGCCCGCACATACAGGCCTTCGTTAATACTTCTGTTTATCCAACATTTCAATTATTGAACTGGGGGCAAGACAATATCAATTTGTATTTTGATTGTTATTTTAATGGAACAAACATCCTTTCATCGGATACAGGCTCAAACTTTCAAATAGCAAAATATCTGGATAAACTCAATTTTAGGTATGCTTCTGGTGTAGCACTGGGAGGAACTGCGACAATGACCGAAGCAATAAGTATAAGCACGACAGGACTATTAACGACGAAGGCGATATCTGTTGTTAATAGCACTGCCGACATAAGAGGAGAAGCGAGAAGCGGGTCTCATCCTTCACCAGTAGGATTATATGTTTCAGCCAATCTCGGTCAAGCCTCAGGGGGTGTTGAATTTAGACATAGCAACGGGACACAGGGTGTAGGCTTCGGTTATAATTCTGTATATGCTACGGGAAGCAATACAGACCAAGAGTTAAATTTATATTCAAGGGGAGCAAGTCAGATTTATGCCAGGAGTGCTATGACTTGTTCTTCAACATTAACGACTAGCGGATTATTAACAGCAAGTGCGGGTATATCAATAGGTGTAAGCGGTGGAGGGGCTACAACAATAAGCCAGAGGTCAAGTTATACGAACCAGCCACTTATACAATTAAAGGGAAATGTTAGTGCGAACTATTCTTGTATATGTAATGATGGCAATTTAACATTTTTCAATACTTCAAATTCAAATGGCAATCCAAGTAGTGGATGGATTTATCAAACATTAGGAGCGAATGTGTGGTCGTCTGGGTCTGATAGAAGGGAAAAATCGGGTATTGAAACATTAGACTGCGGGGATTGTTGTGAGAAACTAATGAAAATAAATTGTTGTTCGTATTATTGGAAATCAGACGAGAAGAAGGAAAAAAAGAACCACGGGTTTATCGCTGACGAAGTAAAAAAAGTATTTCCAGAATTTGTATCAGAAAGTGGAATAAAAGCGGATGATGGAGAAAGCAACCTTGAAGGAGTATCATATATGGAATTTATACCAATATTAGTCAGTGCTTTTCAACACATAGCGGAAAAAGTAGTTACATCTATTGATGTAATCAATAATTTAGAAAAAGAAAATAAAACTTTACTTAATATATTACAAGACCAAGCAAACCAATTAGCAGAAATCAGAGCAGTCGTTTTCCCACCTAATGCCCCCTAGATTACACCCTCCACCCGTCATAGAAGTAGATGGGGGTGACCTTACACCCGAACTCAAAAACCGTGTGATTGATGTCCAAATTAAGCAGGAAGAAAAAAAATTAGACCACGAATACGAAGACAACTGGGATTGTTGTATGACGAAGCGAAAAACCGATAGCCGCCTTATCAAATACTTATTTCAAATGGGTATCATTATCGCTATTATAACCCTTTGTATCGTGAGGTTGTCTGAAAAGAACATTCCGTGTGAGACGGCCAACACTTATGTCGGTATTTTAACCTTGCTTATAGGCATCTGCCTTCCATCGCCATCTAGTTCAAAGAAGTGAGCATTCATACAGATAGACTTTATACCACGAAGCATCATTTGAGCAGATTAGCGGAATAGCTTCATCAAAACTAACACACCAGTCGCTCATCAGCTTATACACACATCCTTGTTTTATACACCACACACAACTTTCATTTTTTTAACACTAACCCGCGAATAGAAATCGCAAGCAGTCCGAGCAGAAATATTAATTAATAAAAAGTTTATGAGCAGTAATATAGAGGGCATCACAATGGCGGACTATAAATACCAAAAGATTATTTTTCTGAGTAATGATTTTCCAGGCGGGGTCAATGGTAGCAAGACATTTGACAAAAACATTCAAATGAACTTCACACCAACAAGAATGAATGTTAAGTTTATCCACTATGTGAATGACGTATAGGAGACGAAAACAAAAATCCTTTATATGGACCGCATTTGGATTATCGGCACATTCGCAGACAGCACCACGGCGAACATTTCAAATCTCAGCTACAATTTAGGTATTATTAATTGGACCGACGGGCAATACACATTTAAAGTGCTTAAAACAGACAGCGGTAATATTGAGACCGACCAACTAGCTGGAAGAATTGTTATTTGTTTAGAATTTCTGGGGTAGGGGCCTGCTCCCCCTACGACCCCGCAGGTAAAAAAATATATTTTAGAATATATAATATATTTGGAGGTGCGATGGAAAAAATTAACGATATACGAGTTAGACCAGTCAAGCAAAACGGAGATGGCGACAAGTTGGCAAAAGGATATAAGTTGTTTGATGAACCGTATGCCAATATATTTCTTCTCGCTCGCAAGAAGAATGGCAAGACGACAGCACTGTTTGAAATCCTGAAACGAACGACGGACAAAAAGACACGTATTGTTATTAATGACAGCACGATACACAAAGACCACATCTACAAAGAAATGGTTAAGCACTTCAAGAAGAAGGGAAATCCAATGGCAATATACACATATTTGAAAACGGACGGATACAGTGTGATTGATTACGAGTTAGACAAGCTCAATAAGCCAGACGAAGAGCAAGAAGAAGGCGAAATCATTAAGGACCGCCAAGAGAAAGTAGAAAAGCCAAAGTTTTTATATTTTGGAAAAGAGGACGAAAAGAAAAAGGATGGAGAAGAGAAGACACCGAGACCGTCTAAGTATCAAACACCAGAAGTCGTGTTCGTGTTAGATGATTTGGGTAGCGGGTTGAGGGATAAATCAGTAAGCGATCTATTAAAGAAAAACCGTCACTACAAGTCAAAGGTGATTATGAGCTCGCAGTATCTAAACGACTTACGACCTGAGGCGATTAAACAGCTGGACTACCTTTTTATTTTTCCAGGACAGTCTCAGGATAAAATAGAACTCGTGTATAAGCATTTGGACCTCGGCTACGACCTTGAATACTTCATTGAAAAATACCACGAGGCAACGAAAGAGAGATTTAACTTTTTGTATGTGGATGCGGTGTCTGATGAATTACGAAAGAACTTCAATAATCGTTTTAAGTAATTTTATTATTATTATTATTTTTTTTTTAGAACATTATATAGATGCCAACATCACCAGTGATTATTTCACAACCAGCGGGATACAATATCGGATACAATCCAAGCCCAGTCAGTATGCCACAAGCAGGAGGAAGAAAGAAGAAAGGAAAAAAACAAACAGGTGGGAAAGTTAATTGGAAAAAAGTCGGACAAGCGATATTGGATGCTAATAGGTTTATCAAGAAGAATCAATTGATTTCAAAGGGTGCTACTTTTCTGAGCGATGTCGGAGTGCCTTATGCGGACCGTGTAGCGAGGGCTGCGGCGAAACAAGGCTACGGCAAGCAACGAGGAGGAGCCGTTAAGTTTCGGTAACCCCGATTCTGTATTAAACTAAACTTTATATTAATTTTTTTCTAACAATATACTAACCTTCACCAAAAAGTCGGGTCAATGGTTGTAAAAAAACCGCGAAAGAAACAACGACCGCCGAGGATATACAGAACCAAAGATGGCAGACCATATATTAAAGTGAAAGGCAAACGAGCATATCTCAACTTTGGCGATAAAACGAATGACCTTTCAACACTCCAAATCGTTAAACTTTTTTTGAAATATATGAACAAACCCAAACGGCGGGGTAAATCTCGCGAGAAAGTAATTAAGTCCGAATTCAACCGCCTTGAACACGAGAACCGCAATCAGGTAAATAATCAGCTAGATAAACTCAAACTGGAAAAGTATGAGCAAATACACGAGCTAGAAAAGAAAGATAAAGAAGCAAAAGAACAACAAAAGAAAATAGAAGAGCGAGAAGCAGAAACGAAAATAAATGAACTCGCCCTCATACAAACCGAAAACTCTCAAAGGCAAAGATTAGAGGATATTAGGAGAGAAATCAAAGACCAAGATGCCATCAGCAATGCTTTAATTGAAAGAGAAGTGGCATTGCGAGAAGCAAAAGATGAACTAAAAAGAAAGGAAAGAAAACAAAGGGAAAGAAAAGGAAGACAGTATATTTTGTCCGAAGAAGAAGCCATAGCATTTGCGGAGGAAATTCAAAGAAGGGAAGATGAAGCAAAACGACGACAAGACGATTTAAGACAGCAAGCAATGGAAGCAGACCAGAAAACAGCCGAAGCAGAACAGAAGGCAGATGAAGAAAAACAGAAAGCATTTATAGCGAAGATAGAAAGAGCTCAAACACTATTTGCTACCGGCGGCAAGAAAAGACAGATTAGTGTCAATAGTTTAGCAAAAAAACTAGGGTGGAAAACGAGGGGGAGCAAACACGGAAACAAAGATGCGGAAGGCAGAACGGCAAACAGTTATATCAAAGAAATCATAGCACTTAGACAGGGCGAACTAAACATAACCGCTGGTATGACATTTACTGAATTGGAAAATGCTTTAATAGGACTAACCGCACAGGGCGGAACTGGTGCGAAAAAATTGGAAGACATCATTAGAAAAATATTAACAAAGATGATGATAAAAAAGCATTTGAAACGAAGTGAATGGAAGACCAAAACAAAGAAAAAAGAATTAGTAAATACACTGATAAACAAAATGTATGCCGACCCCAACACATATAAAACACTTTCAAATTAATTCCAAATACAACCAGCACCAACACCCGAACCTCCGCCAACAGTAGAGCAACAACCGCCACCAGAAACACCACCACCAGAAGATACACCCACAGAAGAGCAAGCAATAGAAGAGCAACAAAAAATACCGGAGAACTTAGCGGGGGCAGGCAGAGGTTTAATGACGGATGAAATAGACAACATTATGAAAAAGCACGATTGGTATTTGGGAACGGTAGCCAGCGATGAAATAAACAAACTGAAACCAGAAAAAAGAAAGAAGTATGGCTTTATAATGAACTTAGATAAGTCTAGCCAACCAGGCTCACATTGGATTGCTGTTTGGATTGACACCATTAAAGACGACTCTATTGAAATCTACGACCCTCTCGCACTGTATAAGCCGACTGAGCTATTTCTACACCAAATGAAACAGCTTATTGAAAAGAGTAAGCCGAACACATACCTGCTTATGAAGGTTAATCAGGTTAAAAACCAAAGCGACACGACGGATACCTGCGGGTGGCATAGTATTAGATTTTTGTTAGAGCGGGCGAAAGGTAATAGGTTTAAATTCGCCAGCGGTTGGACGGACTTAAAAGAAAAAGAAGCAGACGAGTTGAAAACACAGAACGGCTACGGCTTTGATACTTTTATTTAGCGCACCCCCTCCGTTGTGGTAGGTAATTAAGATGTAAAACAAAAAAAATAGTTTCCTATATGTAGTTTTTGAGGTCGTAGCTACAATGGAATATAGAGGCGGGCGAAGTAGCAATATTTACTATGTCAATAGCAAAAACAGGATAAACGGCACAGACAGTGATTTCACTCACTCAATTGATATGAAAGGGCTAGACAACCCAACCCATTGTAAAATTTTACATATCTATGTGCCGAAGTCGTATTATTCCGTCGCCAGTCCTTACAATACTTTTGTTCTGAGTGAAGATGGATTTGAGGCGCTTATTACGATACCCGAGGGAAACTACACAATGAACAACTTAAAAAATAAGCTGGCCGAGGTGCTAACCGCAGACAGTCCAAACGACTACACATACACAGTCACGAGCAACACAAACACCGACCCAGAAGACGGCAAGCTATTATTTACAGTAGCGAACAACGGAGGCATACAACCGCGGTTTATATTTGACACCGAAACAAGGGTCCACGAAGTAATGGGTTTTGACCGCGACTCAACATACTTCTTTGCTAATAATACACTAAGGTCCCCACATGTCATAATCTTGACGGGCGAAAAAACATTGTATCTACAAAGCGACCTAGTAGGCGAAGGTGATAACCACGTGCTCCAAGAAATATACACGGCGAATGAAATCCCGTTCGGCTCTGTTATCTACGACGGCTCGGGCAGTGAATACGGAAAAAAGCTATCTACGAGTTCAAGCAATTTGTATCGGTTTTACTTGACTGACGAAAACGACCAAGCCATCAACCTAAACGGTTTGGGTATTGTAATGACATTGTTGATTTACCGCGAGACGAATTATTTTAATTTATTTACATCATTTTTTAATTTGTTAAAAAGCCGTTAATTAATTAATTTATTTTTTTCTCACATTAAAATATATAGCGACCTTTGATCGTAAGTTTACACAAAATGCCTACACAACACGGAGGCGAACTAGACTTTTCTAAAACTGACTACATCAGTGCTTCGTATCGTTTGAACAAGCTAGCACCTCGCGAGGGTTCTGGAACCTTTGAGGTAACCACTGCTGGTGGGCAAGAACGAAGCTTTGACCTTATTAGCCGACCTTTCAATCTCGCTCGGTCTTATTTAAGTTTTACTTATACTATGAAAGCGGGCGGTGCCAACACTTATTCAAGAATTTTTATGGACTGCCTTTCACAAATTAGCCAGATACAACTTCAGACCCGTAGCGGTGTTTATCTGTGCGATGTTAACAATCTCAGAACTGTGACTAAGATGTTGTGGAAACCAGAAATGAGCTTGAAGGATTTCCTTGACCTTCCTAACCACGATGCTGGAACTGGTTATGGTTGTATGCTCCAAAAATGTAATGCTAATGGAAAGATTGATATCAGTGCTGTTGAAGCTACTAGAACCAACTTTCGTGCGATGACAGATGCTGCTGATAACGTAGCAGCACGAACTCTTGCTATGCTTGCCGAACCACCGATTTCTGCTCGTCGTCATGATGATGCTGCTTTGACGACTGGAGCTGGAGCTTTGTCGTCCGTAAATGTTAATTACAACGAAGCGAAGTATCTTGTGGGAAGTTCCGTGAATGCCGCTTTGGCCATTAATGTTAAAATTCCTTTGGGTATGATTATTAATACTATTTTCGCACTTGATAAGACTATTATGTTTCCAGAGATTTTGACTATGCGAATTGTGTGGAGTGCTACTGACAGAACAGGTTATACGGTGACAAGCGGTGCTAATGCTAATGCTCTTAACACAGCAAATGTTGGTAGTGCTAATATGGCTGTAAGTGCTGATGTCGCCAATCTCGCCTTGTTTCTTGCGGTTGAAACGAACCCTGATGTTATTCAATCAATCCAGCAGAAGATTGCCAGCCCCGAAGGTATGAGCTTCAATATTTATTATCCCTATGTTTATAAGAATACCACACCCGCAAGCACAACCCAAAACATTATTATGCGATTTGACCGCGGGCACGGTCGCCGTTTGAAGAAGATTTATCACTCTGTTTTTAACAATGAAGAAAAAAAGAACACAGCTTATGACAACGATAACCGTGCCGCCGCTAAGGTCGTCAATTTTTACACTACTCTGGATGGTGCTCGCCAGCAAGAATTCAACGTTGACACAGCGAGCGAAGAAGACTATATGTATCTGAAGCCAAAGGTTGAGGGTTCGGCCTTGTTGAATAACGATGTGTATAAATACAACTGGTTCTGGGTTGATGCTTGGGATAATACACGCCCGCTATATAGCAAGGACCAAAATGAAATCAGTTTAAGCCTTGATACTGAGCGACGATGGGAGTTTATTGCGACCACCGCGAATGCTGCCTTCAACCATTACACCGTGGCAATAACTCAGCGAGAGGTTCAGGTTAAGGCGAATATGATTACGATTTCATAGGGGTCTTCCATAGAAGCACGGACGACGAGATAAATTGGGCCATGCGCGATCAAGGCCGACAACTCAGCCACGGATATACACGCCCTGAGACGACGTTTTATCTCGCACACCCACTACACTCGTTTCCTACCATCTCTGAGATGAAAAAGGTCGTGTATGACAGTGTGGAATATTTTTTGGAGGCGGGTGCACTAGGTAGCGCGTCCATCCCTGTGAACATGAAACGACTTTACCAGGACAGGGTAAGCTCGTCGCTGATACTGGATGGGCCGCGCTGGAACATGCATGAGTACCGTTGGAGGACAGACAGGCGATGTACCGGAAGGAGTTGGACAAACAAAAAGTCTTTCAAGAACATATCGACCGTCTTGAAAAATGTGGGGCTCATGACCGGTGATATCCCATGGATATTTGTGATCATCAGTTATGATCTTGTTTGCCTTGCGACTGGCGTACAAATCAAGGGGCCCACCATCGACGAGATCTATTCCTGTCTGCAAAGAGGAGCAAGACCGTTCCTGCCGGTTGACAAGCCAGGGAAACCCGTCAACTTAAAGAGTGACGCAGACAAGTGGCAAGCGATAGACATAAAGTTTGCTTTCACCGCAGTCCGACGTACCAAGAAGGGGCTGCTAGAGGTAATTTCCCCGACTGGTAAGCCACAGGAAGTCGATGAAAGGGTCCGCAGACTGGCCTTGAGGAACTTTCCTCCCAATTGCCACGCCCTGGGGCTGCCTGAAAATGTACGGCTTTTCCAAAATGAAGAGGACTGCAGAGCAGCGGTGCGACTTGGCCTACACAAGTACATACAACGCGACGAAAAGCACGCGGAAAAAGCCGCCGCGAGGCTCCAGGCTGCCGAGCTCCCTGGAAAAGGCAGCAAACTGACGATCACATCAAAGATGCCCATACGGATAGTCCTCCCGCGCGTGAAGGCGAGCTGTTCCAGCCTGTTAAGCCTGACGCCAGCGTTTTACCCTATCGAGAAGGTAGGCAAAAGAAAGTACCACTGTCGCGACGTTTCACTAGTTGCGCTGGATGGACATCCCAATCGGTACTATCGCATTGTCACCGCTGGTGCAAAAGCTCTGCATAAGCAGAGCATGGCGTCGCCCAGTGAGCTAGTTGGTCTTCGAGTGTACAGAGAACCCTTTGTGAACGAAGCCAGACAACCGAACGAGCACAAGTTCTGGAGCTTATGTGACCCATGTTCCATCAAGCAGTCCATCCACGTTTGGCCGGAATGTGGAGAAAGAACACATCCAATCCCTTTCAAAGGGAAAATACAAAAAACTCAGCCATCTGTTGCCCAAAGCGGGAAAAGAACGCCTCCGAGTGCGATTCTTTGCCTTCAACGGTAAACTCGCCAAGGCTATTCGTGGTGAGGGTTCGGGTACACTTGATGTAAAACAGGTATTAGCGGTTTGTCTGACGGACCGTAATCAGCTTCCAGTCGAGTTGGGACCTGGAGTAGCAGTTGACCTGTTCGACATATGATGGCAGCACACTGCTGGATTTCAGTGCTGGATCAAAGCTATCCCCAATAAGACTCCTGGGGGCAAAGAAGCTAAAAAACCAGCCTATATATGTGAGGGTGAAACTTTGGAAGGCAAGAAGATCTCCGTGAAAAAAAATGAAGCCAAGACGTTGGATGAGGCAGCAGTCTCCTTCGAAGTGGCAGAGAACATTCCTGACCTTGATGAACATTCCGAAGAAGGAGCGACAGATCGTCCGATTCTCGTGTGGTCCGATAGCGATGAACAAGAGGAGCCACAGTGCGGTCCCAGATCAAAGGCGAGTGAGAAGACAGAAGAAGAAGAAGAAGAAGAAGAAGAAGAAGAAGAAGAAGAAGAAGAAGAAGAAGAAGAAGAAGAAGAAGAAGAAGAAGAAGAAGAAGAAGAAGAAGAAGAAGAAGAAGAAAAAGAAGAAGAAAAAGAAGAGGAAGACGACGACGCCGACGACGACGAAGAAGAAGAAGAAGAAGAAGAAGAAGAAGAAGAAGAAGAAGAAGAAGAAGAAGAAGAAGAAGAAGAAGAAGAAGAAGCAGAAGAAGCAGAAGAAGAAGAAGAAGAAGAAGAAGAAGAAGAAGAAGAAGAAGAAGAAGAAGAAGAAGAAGAAGAAGAAGAAGAAGAAGAAGAAGAAGAAGAAGCAGACGACGCCGCCGACGACGAAGCAGAAGAAGAAAACGACGAAGAAGCAGGAGCAGCACGAAAAGGAGGTGGAGAAAAACTAGAAAAAAAACAGCAAGACGAGGAAGAAGCCAAGGAAGACGAGGAAGAAAGCGAGAAAGAAGACGTCGAAGAAGAGAGCGAGGAAGAAGACGTCGAAGAAGAGGACGAGGAAGAAGGGAGTGAGGAAGAAGACGACGAAGGAGAGGGCGAGGAAGAAGATTAAGAAGAAGAGAGCGAGGAAGAAGACTACGAAGAAGAGGACGAGGACGAGGAAGAAGGGAGTGAGGAAGAAGACGACGAAGGAGAGGGCGAGGAAGAAGATGAAGAAGAGAGCGAGAAAGATGACGAAGAAGGGAGCGAGGAAGAAGGCAAAGAGGCAAGCACCGACAGTGAGTGGAGTGAAGGAGGCGAAGATGACAACTTTGTGCGGTGCAACTTCTTCATCAAGAAAAGGGAAAAAAACTGTCTGAATAAGAAGAGAAAATCCGACAGCGAAAACGATAAGTGGCGTTGCCGCTATCATTTGCCCAACGCTTCGCGCAGTCGAGCTGGTAGCGGGGTGACCAAACACAAACGCCGTCGCATTACCATGGCTCCAAAAAAGTCAACATCATAATCATGACTTACTCAAGGCGATCGCGACGGCGGCTTCCCATCCCAGTCTGCGCTCGGAATCAGCAGCGCCGCCACGCTGCACCCATCCACATTTGTGTACGCCCTCATTTTCAGGCAGTTGCTGTGAAAACATGAGGCGACAGCGAGAAAATAGAGTCAGTTGCTGTGAAAACATGAGGCGACAACGAGAAATAGAGTCGACGGCGAAAAAAGGAGTGGCAGCCTTGAATAGTAGTAATGCCCTGTGGTGGTAATGATTTTTTTCTTCCTGCTGTTGCCACCCCCCCCCCCCCCACCCTCCCTCACACACAGAGCTCGCGGCCTCGCTATCTATCTTTTTTTTTGTCAAGCTCACCTCTTGCTGTGCTACACGCTAATAGCAGATGCTATGATCGCGTCACATCCTAGGCTACTGAATTGCTTTCCCCTTCGCTTCCAGTAGAGGTTTAGCTATTAATATTCATAATAAAAAGGGTGCCAGGTCTAGTGCCATCAACAGAATCTACTGGGGGAAGCTATATGTGAAATCAGAGGGGCGTGTCTTATTAATATAAGTTTTGATTTGACGTTCGCTTTGCACGAGATTCAACTATTTATGTCTCAGCAGGTTTTAATTATTAATATTACTGGGTACATTCAAGTGTCAAACTCAGCCATCGAATTTTAGTTAAGGGCCAGATTTCAGATTAGCGGTCAGATTTCGAATTAGTGGTCAGAATTCAAATTAGTTCAATTTAACGGCTATATACGTCCGCAAAATCTGTAATATTCATTTTTGCGAAATGTTACCGTTAAATTGAACTAATTTGAATTCTGGCCGCTAATCTAAAATCTGACCGCTAATCTGAAATCTGACCCTTGACTCAAATTTGATGGCTGAGTTTGACACTTGAATGTACCCAGTAATATTATGTACATATCAATACTAACTAACCTTGTGGTAAAATTTGAAAAACATCTTTTACACACACTGTCAATTTCATGGAAAACATTCTCTAACTATCAATCGGACCGGCCGACATCGACTGTGTGAGGTGAAGCTGATTTTCCGGGAATTTCCCTCTTCAAAAAAAACGGGCCGGACTATCCAGTTTTTTGGGTACATAGGGAAATTTCAATGTTTTTTCTCCTATATATTGAAAGACGATGGTCCTGTTTCGTTCACAAGTCTTTGTGAAGAATCAAAATCTAGGGCAAGGGTACTGGCTCCGCGTTTGTTTCAGGTTCTGCACAAATCAAACGAAGCCTTACTTCGGGGGTTGGCGTCAGGGTGGCAAAACTGGCATGGGAAGAGAAACTTCAGTATTGCCAGGGGCTGAAAAATACTATTGGCCATGAACCCAGGTACGTACGAGACTATCTAGCGCATTACGCTTATTACGCCGATGAAAAGAAGGAGCTGAACTACGCTACCCTCCCATGGCTCAAGGACAGGTGGGACAAGCACTTGAATTTGTCTCCACCTTGAAACTGTTTCGGACCGAAGCCGACAAGATGGACGCACGGCTCAAGGCTCTGTACAGATTCTTGAATTCGTCAGAACACGAACAACATCAGGGTTTGCTTGCACGCGCGCTGGGCCCTTGGACTAATCAACGACAAGGCTGCTTTGAAGCTTTCAACATGCACTGTGATCCCGATGGCAAGATGCAGCCCCTCTATCCACTAGAGTGGCTGCGCGAACTAAAACAAGAAGAGGAGCGGCGAGAACAAAAAGAGGAACTCCTAAAAGCGAATCAGCGCGTTCTGCCATGCTGATCCCTCTTGACGTTACGTCGTGGACGTGGACCCGGACGATGTTTGTCAGGGCAGCAGTTCGCACATGCGCGGGTCGCGCGCGGCGGGCGGCGTGTGCTTAAATACAGTGCGCCTGCCCGTGGCGGCCGCGCAGAACCGCACAAGCCGCGGCGACGGCACGTGGGACATGTTCAGCTCCGAGGACATGTAGGTAACCGGTTGTTCTGCGTGAGGGCTCCGGAGGGCTCCGGGGGGCTCCGTACGGCGTTTGTGCGCGGTGCTGCAGGACTTCGAACTACAGTCCAATGTCGCCGGGCGCCTGGTGTGGCGTGCCGCGTCGGGCCGCGGCCGGGTCACGGCGCAGCTGCACGTGCCCTCGAACATGACGGCGGCGGCCGTGGGCGGGAACAGTGGACAGCCGCCATCATCAACGGCGTGCCCGCGGCAGGTCAATGTGGCGCTGGAGTTCTCGTCCACAACCGTTGTCACGGCGCAAATTCTAGTCCGCGGCGCCCACGGCTGGTGCAACTCGACGTTGCCGCCCGCGCTGCGCCTGGTGTGGCCGCTCGCGACGAAAACCCCGGATTGTGCCAGCCCGGTCGAGGAAGTACGGCTGCTCGTGGGCGGCGCATTGTGCTTCGTGTGGCAGGCGGCCGCCGCTATCCCGCCCACTTTCGAGCAGGAGCTGCTGCGCAGCTCCTACACGAACGAACAAGCGATGCTCTTGGGCCAGATCGCAAACCTGAGCGTAGCGTCGTTGCAGGCCCAGGCCGACTGGCAGCGGCTCGTCACACAGAGCATCCTGGACTACGGCCGTGGTTGGATCACGCGCTCGGCCGTCGGGGTGTGGGTGTTGGACAACGCCACCAACGCCACTGTAAACGCGACGACGGTCGTGCCGCGCCGCCGCGCCCTGGCCTCCTCACAGTCGGGGGACCCGTTCGCGCCGACAGTCGCGAATGTCGGCGCGGGGGACGCCGCTGCCGCGCTAAAATCACTGGCCGACTGGTCCGCCGGCCAGGACAACACGGTCGAGGAGCTGGAGCGGCAGCGTTTGCAGCTCGACGCCAGAGTGTCGGATCTGCAAGCGAAACTCGCGGAGCTCAAGAGCAACTGGACAGTGTTTGAAACAGCCTTCCTCGACAGTAACGTGACGAACGATGAGATGTGGAGCTTTCTGAGTTCGCTCGGCAACCGCGCGAACGACACCAAGTGCTTGCTGGACGCGATAGGCGTAGGGGCTAATGCCGTGAGCCCCTGCCAGCTAGCGAACCTGAGCAGCAACTTCGAGGTCTGGCACAGCAGATACCTGAGCGGCGAGAGCAGCGCCCTAAAGCGCGCCGCACCCCTGCGCGTCGGCCGCAACCGCGGAGTCGCCGCTAGCTCCTTTGTCTGTTTTCTGTTGTTTTTGTTTTTACCTGTGTGGGCGGTGATAGGCTGGGCCGTGGCGGTAGGGTGGACCGCGGCCCTAGAAAAGTGTCGGGCGCAGCGTTGCCCCGTTCGGGGACAGTCACGGGGCTAGAAGGAAAGGGGACTGAGAGAGTTGCAGGTGGTGGGGGAGGGGGGGATGGGAAACGAAAGGTTCCTCCCTCCCCCCTTTTTTTTAGGGGGGGGGGGGCAGGGGGGGGGGGAAGGGTTTTCCTGTGCGCTAGCCAGCTTTGGGGGGGGGGGGGGGTCGGGGGAGAGGGGGGGGCTTTTTTTAGAGAGTAGTTGTTGGATTGGAGGGCGTTTCTCCACAGGTTTTGTTAGTTTTTTTTCTTTTGAGTTGTTAGTGTTAAAAAAAAGAGAATTAAAAAAGAAAAGGGCTGTACACACTCTTTTAAAAGGCAGACTAGCTGCCACCGCTCTGTTTGGAGCTGTGTGTGCCCTCTTAATGTTCCCCTCAAATTCGGCCCTGTGCGGTTGGCGCGCGCGGCTCCGTAGCCAACGGCTGTGCGCACCTACTCACCTGTCCCTTGCCTACGCCCCGCCACAACCACCGGGAACTCTTCCGGCCACGACGCAACAGCCAGTCGACGGCGGCTGCGTCGACGTTGGGACGGTCGACGGCGGCTGCGTCAACGTCGTGGCCGGAAGAGTTGATGGCTGTTGCGTCGTGGCCGGAAGAGTTCCCGGTGGCTGTTGCGTCGTGGCCGGAAGAGTTCCCGGTGGCTGTTGCGTCGTGGCCGGAAGAGTTCCCGGTGGCTGTTGCGTCGTGGCTAGAAGAGTTCTCGGTGTCCCGGACCTAAACTTGCAGTGGAACGTTTCCGACAATACCACTCTCTCTCTTCCGCTAGAGCCCCCGCCCGCCAGACCGTTGCCGCGGAGGAGGTTACTCGCAGCTGCTGCCAACTGCACACCGCACAACGAAAGTGTGGTACGGGTCAGCTGGGGGGATGGCAAGACGAATGTGTGTGAGCTGGACGCCGGGCAGTGCACGCACAGGTACGCGCAGGGCGGCGTCTTTGACGTCGCGGTCACGTGGCAGGGTTCTTGCGGGTCGCCCCCTGCCTTTACCTTGCGGAACTACCCCCCGGAAGCCGCGCGGGGGCTGCTGAGGGCCTGCTTCGGCCAGCACATCGGCCCCGAACCGCTGAACGGCCTGCACTTTGCCAACGCAGAGAATCTGCTGCAGGTCTGCCCGCCCCGCACGGGGCAGCTCGTCAACGCCACCGGCATGTTCAGCCGCGTGCGTCAAAAGGTTGCGGGGCTTGAGCTTTGGAACACGTCGTCGGTGCGGTGGGCGCGCGACATGTTCGATGGCCTCACGCCCTCAGAGGGGCCTGACATTAGCTCCTGGGACCTGACGTGCGTGGTCGAGATCAACGGCTGCCGCGGTCTCCAGGGCCATGTCAGTGAGGCCAGGCTGTCCCCGAGCTGCGACATCACACGGCCAGACCACGGGGAGCCCCTGCGCTTGCACATCTTTATCGAAAGGCCGGGCGATTTCTACTTGCCCCATTGCCAGGAGCACCGACGCCTGCAGCAACCTATCTGTTCTCCTAGTCGACTGGGGCGACGACACAGACGGCTCGCGTTGTTCCCCGCGCGGCCAAAATGTGCGTGCACGCCTACCAGCGCGGCGGCGCTTACAACATCACCGTCTCCAAGCTCGGCTCTGTTTGCGTCCTGGCCGTCATTTCGACCGCCGGCCTGCCTGCCGACATGTCGGCGGCCCTGCGGTCGGTTTCTTTTGGCAGCGGCTTCGCCCTGGAACCGGGGCGCGGGGCACAACTCAGAGGTACCCAGAATCTGAGAAACCTCTCGATACCGGCACGCGGGGGACCCCCGCTGATGAACATTTCGTACCTGTTCGAGGGCAGCGGCTACAACGGCTCGCTGGCGGGCTGGAACACGTCCTCGGTTCTCTTGGCCTCCTACGCCTTTCTCGGCCTAAAGCCGGGCGCGTCTATCAACATCAGCACCTGGAACTTAACAGGACTAAGGGCGGCTGACGGCTGTGTCGACATTGCAGGCAGCAACGTCACGTTGCCGAACAATTGGGACCCGCTGACGGCCGGTTGCAGCTTTACGTGAGGTCAAATTAAATTTGGGTTTTTTTTTAAAAAAAAAGTCTGGTTGATTCTTTTTTGGTACAGGGAGGAAGGTATTCGACGGGGGGAGGAGGAGAGGGTAGAAATAAACGAGAACTTTTTTAAAGCTCCTTTTGACAGCTTTTTTTTTC
This sequence comes from Paulinella micropora, assembly GCA_019918135.1. NCBI lineage: Eukaryota > Cercozoa > Imbricatea > Euglyphida > Paulinellidae > Paulinella > Paulinella micropora. The sequence continues at coordinate 364,098 of WBZZ01006968.1, read as the reverse complement.
TTTTTTTCTTTTTTTTTTGTTGTTGGTCTTTTTTTAAAAAATAATTTCCTTTATCGAAAATGCAAGCTTCTTGCTGATCTGAGTTTAGTTAGCCTGCCAGGCGGCGGTCTTGCAGCAGGCGCAGGGTGTGGCGGCGACTCGAATATGTCTTCTTCTCCCCCTAAAGGCGGGGGCTCGGGCGCGGGCGCGGGCGCACGAGCCCGGTGCAGCCTTTCCTGGGGACTAGAAGACAAAAACTTCACCACTTCGAAGCCGGGGATCTTGTTAGTCGGGTCTGGTAGCGGCCAGGCTACGTAAGGTCCCTTGCAACCGTTGAGCCAGCGCTTAACGGCCTGGGCCGTTTCTGTATGCCGCAGACGAAATACATTTGTATCTCGTAGACGAAACAGCACGTGCTGCACTAAGTAGCGTACGCCGTTATCGGTTCCAGCAGTGGCAGGGCTGCCCTCCCTCTTGACAGAGCTGTCCCACCTGAGCAGCCCATCGGGGACCGGGAAATCTAACTCGAACATGTGCTGTAAAAGAGCTCTTCCGTCGGACAACAAAATTGGCACTGCGTGGGGTTTGTTGCAAAAGCGGGGGATCTCTACATTTAAGAGGCGCAGGATCTGCTCCGTGTCGTTTTCGGGTGCCCAGGCGGCCAGGCACAGCTCGTCGACCGCGGCAGAAACCGTGCCCAGAAGGCCAACCAGGCTTGTCTCGCTGCGCAGACACTTGCCTAAACCCGCGCCTAGCCAGGCGTACGGATTGTCTGGCCTTTCCGGCTGCAGACATTTCACGACACAAGCAAACCTCGCGTAGTCCTTTGGGCTTCTTTTTTTTCTTCTCGATGCTCTGTTCGAAACCCGCGGTCCAGCAACTTGACTGCGTAAGCCGCAACCTGTTCCTGAATTTCACGTAGCTCGTTCAGCGTTTGCCAAAGCCTGCGCGCGCAGCCTTCCACTAAATTGTCAGGCGACACGTGAGGGTCGGTTTGGGAACTGAAGATCTGCCGGCTGAAGCCCTCTTGCGCACGGAGGTTCTTGACGACCTCTGCTTCGGATGAGTGTAGATTGTCTATCAAGCATTCCAGACAAAACGCCGCAACCTCGAATAGCTTGCGGACGTACTCGTCGTTGTTTAGCAGCAGCTGCGCACAATCGGACCACCTCGCTTCTAGGGCGTCCCTGCCCGCGATTGGCCACTCTTCCCTGGAATCTTCGCCGGCAGTCGTCTGCTGCACCCAAGCGGGCACCGCCAAGGTTGGCCGGTTAGCGACGTTGTACAGCGCGTACCTCTCCAACCGGAGCGGTCGCGGGTGCCACCGAATAATTCTGGACGTGTGGGGCCCAACCGACACCCACAGAAAGCCGTTTATGTTCAGGACGCAGCGCTGGAGCGGAATGTCGACATTGAGGTCGGCGCCGATCTCTAGCAACACAGGCGAGTGCCCGCCGTGGTACGGCCCGTCTATCGTGGCCAAACTACCCGCCGAGTCAGTCACGTGCCACACTGTCGACATTTGTCTGTCGAGGTCGGCGTCGTCGTCGGGTAGGCCCCGGCGCACCGGGGGTTGGTCGGTCTCGCGGCCCGTTTTGATGGTTTGCAGACCCTCACAGTCCTTGATGTACAGGTGTCCATGGAATTCAGGCACCCAGAGGCTGCGCAGCGCTGTACATTTGACAATGGACAGCTCGACTCTCTGTGCCAGCAGATCGGTCCTCACTGGCTCCAAATTGAGCGCGGTCAATTGCGGGCAGTCGCTGATGTAGGTCCTGCCAAGAACCGTGGCCAGCGTGATTGTTTCGACTTGGCATCTTTTATAGCGTGCCCGCTCTGTCCGGAGCGTTCAGACGACAGGCGGTAAGATGGCAGTCGTTGATAGTCACGTTCTTCTGACCATATTTTTCCGTGTGCCGGAGTAGCAAACTGACATTATGGAAGTCACAGTCCTTTGCGTCCAGGGTTTGGAGCTGAATAGCGTCAAGGTCGGCTGCCTGTACACGAGTAAAGACAGCCTTGGTCTCAGCAGCGGGGTGCCCGAGGTAAATGTTGTTAACTCGCACGTCGTTTAGTTGGACCCAGTGCCGGAGCCGTTTCCCCGGCTCGTCCACGCCGAGGTTCAGGGACGTGTTATCGGTCTCGTCCGCCAACCGCACGTTCTGCCAGTAGATCCGTGTGCAATAGGGTGCGTACAACGAAACCGCGCCGGCGCAGTCGCGCACCAGCCACACGTTGTGCAGGACGAGGCTGTAGGCGCTGTGCTGGTGCTTGAGGAAGCTGATCGGCAGCTCGACTAGCTGCTCTTTTAGCTCAACGGGCTCCTCTTCATTTGGCTCCTCGTCATCGTGCTCCTCGTCATTTGGCTCCTCTTTTGTTAGCCCGGCAACCGTGATGTGTTGCAAGTGTCTCAACAATCGTGTCCTGGCTGTTCGGTGTCGTTCCTCGCCGGTGTCCTCCCGCCAAAGCCTCAACCAGCTGTTAATCCTGGCATGTGACCCGTCACCAGGGCTGACCCTGAGTTCGAGCTTAGTAGGCAGTGCCGGGTCGGCATCCTGTTTTCTGGCGACAATATCCCAAAATCGTACAGGCTGTCACGTTCCAGACTTTCGACACATTTCTGCCAAGCCGCTTCCATTGCAATAGCCCGGCGCTCTTGGGTTTGTATGCGTTGGGTTTCTTTAGCGCGCAGCTCGAGCGCTTCCCTAATTATGCCCAGGCCCGAAGGCTGGTCGAGGAAGAGATCTTCATCGTGCATGTAACCATGAATGACGTCGGCTACCGCCCGTAATGCGGCTATGTTGGGTGTTTCGTCCATCCTCGCTCTCTGCTGATTATTGTAACTTTTTTGAAGTATAAGGAAGAGAGATACTACGACGGACGAAGCTTTTTTTTTCGTGCGGCTGGCGGGAGTGAAAGGGAGCAAGAGAAAAAAAAGGTGGAAAATGTGGCAGGCCCCCCCCCCCCGGGTCTCCCCTCCGAGCAAAAGAAAAAAAAACCTCCAAAAGGGATGGGACCGGGGAGGGGGGGGGGGGGGGGGGGGCGGGGGCCGAGGGGGGGGGGGGCGGTAAAAAACAAAATCAAAGGCCGCACGCGGCTCCCGACAACAACAAAAGACGAGGAAAGGCTGGCGGGCGGCCGGGGGGGTGGGGGGGGGAGGGTGAGGAAACAATGATGCTTTGATTTTTTTTCTTCTCTCTCTTTCTCACTCTCTCTCTCTCTCTCTCTCTCTCTTTCTCTTTTTTAAGTATATATCTCTTTATTTAAAAAAGACACTGGCGAAAAAAAAGTCCATGGATAATACACGGGCACATCTTGCAATTGATTGGCTTGCTCAAGAGAGTATGTCAGCAGCACCGAAGAGAGGCCGGCTTATTAGAAGGGCAACCGGCCGAAGACGTAGATCTCCGATTCGAGGGGTGGGCTCCCTTGCAAATAGAAGAGCACACAACGCGCGAGGGTGGTGCCCGCGTAGCCCCGAGGCTTCTTTCGCTCCTAAATAGTGATTTGTCTGCGGAGATGAAGCAACTCTTGCCTGGAAACATTCGCTGCCTGGTTATCGAACAGCAAGACATAGCCAAGCCGTACGACCTTGGGCTCGACTGGCCTGATCGCATCGCCGTCGGGACCGGACAGGAAAGCTTGTGTCTGCAGAAGCTGACGTTCAACGGCGAGGCGGTGCCGTTTGTTGCAGACTTGATCAATAGCTTACAACTACAATACCACTTCCACCAAAGACGGCTGGCGCCTGCAGTCTACGGCTGCCTAAATGTCAAATAGGAATCCTCGGCGCTCTCATTGGGGCGAGCTTTGGACAGTGCCCAGAACCATTGGATCGCGATGGCGTTCACCCCTGGCCTCAGACCCGACGCAGAGACCGATTTACTGACATACACGGCAATAACAACCCCCGAGTCCGGACGCAAGGCGTTTCAGACGTTTGTGGAAAAACTGTTGTCGGCCCTGAGGGCTATGGAAGCCGTGCTTGCAAACTGGGCGCTAACGGACACGATTTACAGCAGCACACTGCAGTCGTTCGTGCCGGGCAACGTGAAGCCTAGGTATTTCAGGAAGATCAAGCGGGGGTCAGTCCCGAGCGCCGCAGATAACCCCACGGCCATTGACTTTGTTAACCTGCTGAGCCTCGCGGCGAAAAGCTTTGGCTTACTGCGGATTTCGTACTTTGGGGTGCTGTGGACTAAGGTAGCAAACTCGGTCAACAGAAATCTGGACCTGTCTGTGGTCGCAAGGTGGTGGTCGCAAGAGTTGCGCGAGGCTCTGCATAACGACCGGGGACTGGAGGATTGTTGCTTAATCCAGGCGGCCGACAATCTAAGCCAGACGGCGTCGTTGAAGAAGCAACGCACTTTCCTCATCCAAGAGAGTGATGTCGGAAGTTGGTCAAGGGCGGCCTTTGTCAAGGAAACACACTCCTTGAGGTTGCTAAGCTTCTGCCGACAAGACGAAATCATCCAGACCCTGCGCACGTGGAGGCAGTTTGCTGCTGACAAGTTGGCTGACAAGTTGGCCGCCGAGGTGGAAGCCTTCCTGACTGCGCTCTGGTCTGTCTGGAGGCGCTGGGCCGTCGCCGTCACAGAACTGAAAAGGGTTGCGTCGACGACACTGCAGCGGGAAACAGACAGCAAGCGCCTGGGACAGGTGATGAAAGACAAAAGGATATCGGCCTTCGAGTCTTCCCCGCTGGAACTCATGGAGACCGTCCACAACTACCTAGACACGGCCGTGCGCAAGGGGACTGGGAAAACTCAGGAGGAGAAATATAAGCTGCAGACAAGTGAGCTGGACAGTGCGGAACAACAGGCAAAGTCAGAATCAAAAGAATGGTGGGCTCGACTATCACAAAGAACAGGCGCCAGACTGCGCTTATTGGAGGAAAAGGAAAATGATTGGAACCAACAATTAGCAAACCTTATTGTCCTAGCGCGCAAGCTAGTGCAGCAGGTGCGCGAAGGCACGGCCCGCAGCTATGCAGAGCTTCGTGGCAGTTGGCGTGCTTGGGATCGACGGTGGCAAGCTTGGATGAAACTACCAGAGACGGAGGTGAATCTGTCGGAGTTCAGGTTAGTAATGCTAGAAACAGAAACGAAAGATCTGAAGCTTCAACAGTATGAGTTGCAAAAAATCGTCGAGGGGATCTAGTCCCTTCACAGCAGCAATTGCCAACCCAGTTGCGACAAGAAAAGCCTCATGAACCACAGCAGCAACACGGAACATTAGAGCAACGACTGCTAGAGAAAGAGGCGCGGATAGTGGAACTAGAGCGACGACTGCTAGAGCAAGAGGCACGAATAGTGCAGTTAGAGCGACGATCGCAAGCTAAGAAGACGCAAACACGACGACGACTAAAGCAAGGAGGGGAGCCACAGCTGAATTTAGACGATTTGGCCCAAGCTGCCGAGCTGGCACAGGATTAGCATATTTGTTAAAGTGATTTTTTTTATTTTTTTTTTGTGAGGAGGGAGGGTGGGTGGATTTATTGAAAAGGGGACAAATTTCTAACCACCAAAAAAATTTATCAGGCTTTGTTGTACCTATCTTGGGGGCCTGTTCCACTTTCCCCCCACTCACCTCATTTCTCACGCTTGCGCAGGGATAGTGAACATGCGTTTGGCCTGACGGACCTTTTTCACGGGGAATAGATTTTCCTGTGCCAGGGAGGCTCAGGGAGGTGGCGCACTTGGCCGCGCCCGCCGGATCTTTTTTTCTACACCGCCGACCACAGAAAAGACTGCATTCCAGCCACCGCACACCCCCCGTACGAGCCAAGTTTAAATCTGTTCTGATAAATTGTTCATCGGCTTCGGGGGGTAAGTCCGCTAGTCAAGTCGTACGAGCCAACTTTAAATCTGTTCTGATAAATTGTTCATCGGCTTCGGGGGGTAAGTCCGCTAGTCAAGTCGATTTGACTAGCGGACCGGTTTCTCTCCGCCACATCTCTGGCAATAAACATGACAAAAAGATAGTGTTGCCCTTGTAAAAAAAAAGAAAATATTTGCTAGGTTTTTAATAGTGAACAAGTTGTTTAAGAGAAAAGGGGACGGAGAGAGGTGGATTTGGAGGGAGGGGGGCTTTTTCTCCCCCGTGGACCCGCCGTTCCCCCCCCTCTCTCAAATCTAGCTCGCTCGCGCAATTCCCCCCCGCAGCACGCTCTTTTCTGCCCCAAAATTAGCCCCCGGCAGCGACGGTCGCCAGCAGGTTGTCCAGGCGCAGGGTTACTAGCCGCCACCAGCGGTCCTGGTCGAACGCGCCCAGCACGGCCGTCGACACGCCGTTCAGGAGCAGCGACGCCAACAGGTTCAGCAGCCTTCTGGGCATCGGGTCCTCGAGCACGAAGCAATTCGTAGCCGGGGCCTGCCGACAAAGCTGTTCCACGGTACGCGCGATGTTCTGGACCCCAACAGCACAGTCCTGCCCCTGCTGGTATAAACGAGACAAGCGAGCAATCTGGCCGCTTAGGTAGTCCGCCAACAGCAAGCGCAGGGCTGTACCCTCGATCCACGGCCGTTGCCATGGAATGCGGGACACGGCGTCGGGGGACGTCGCGCACGCCAAGAGCATCTCTTTCCCGCTCTTGAACTGGGCCCGCACGCAGCTGTATACCGTCGGACCGCCGCTTTTGCTGATAGGCCACGCACGCAAGATCGTGTAGCCGCCCCTGACGCGGGCACGGCACGGGGGGGAAATGGTACTTCGGCCGCTTAGAAACGACACGTAAGCGTGGACCTCTGTTGGCAGGCGGCACAGCGCGCAACAGCCTGTTCTGCAGTTCTACCAACGGCCCGGGGTCGCGCTGGCTCCGCCTGATAAAGTGGGAGATGTAGCTGCACAAGTTGAAAGAGGGGCGGCGGCCGCCGTGGGTTAGCCAACACCTTTTCCCAGCGCCTGGTCCAGCGTTGCAGGCGCGGCCTGTCGTCCAGCACCGGACAGTCCGTCAGCAGCACGTTTTTGGTTGGCATGGCTAGAGAAATTGCTAGTTCGCGCTTGTGGTATCCGGGCTGGGCCAAGAACGCGCGGGCCAGCGCGGGCGCGGCGCCGGAGCCGCGGTCCACCACCGACAGCACGGCGGGCCTCAAGAGGTCGAGCGCTGACAGGTCGTCGAAGAGAGTTGCGTGCCGCGAACCCAGGTTCAGCAGTTCCAGGTCCAGCCAGGCCGGGCGGATTCCGCCCGGCAGCAGCAGCGCTGCCAGTTGTTGCAGCGAGCCGCGCGCCAGCCCCGGCAGAAGCTCGGCGCCCGGCTCGCTTGTCATCATTGATTGGCACGCCGACACCCGCAGCTTGTACGCTCTTAGCTTGGGGGTCAGGTCCGGGGCCCAATTCAAACCGCAACCGCCTAATGGGGCCCGGCGCAGCAGCTGCAGCAGGCCTACCGCGCAGCCCATGTTGATTGTCTTTAAACAGCGCCACCGTACCGGGCCCGGCCACACCATCACGTCGTCTGGCTCTTGCAGTTGTGGGCCCGCACTTGTCACGCTGATGCGCCGGAGGTGCGGGGCCAGCTGCTGGAAGGCAGGGCCGAACATGCGCGCCCTAGCGCACCCGTGCAGCTCTAACGTTCGCAGCGCGCGGCAGCCCAGGCCGCCCACGCCCTCCGTCCCCAGGTCCACGTTGGTCAACCTGAGCGACCGGAGCCCGGGCGCCAGCGCCGCCAGCCCCGGCAGAACCACCCCGCTCCAAAAGCCCGCCGGAGCCCCCGCGGGAGGCCGCAGGATTGTCAAATCCAACCGGTACAGACAGATATTTGCCTGGGTGTGCGCGGAGGCCCAAGCCGCGAGCAGCCTGGCCACGGCGCGGGGGTGCCCACTCACAGTCAACCGCCTGACTCTAGTAAAGCACGACAGGACGCTCTGTAGCAGGCGCACGTTGGCGTCCGGCAGGGTGCAGCTGATGTAGCGCAGGGTCAGAGAAACGTCGGGTTGCGCCTGCTGCGAAACGACCCCCACGGCAGAGATTTGCGCGTGATCTCGGGGTCCAGGGCCGCGTGCAGGCACAGCAACAGCGACGCGCGCCCCTTGGCCCTGCGATGCCAAGCACGGCAGGTCTGGCTCAGCGCCAGCAGGTCCCTGCAACCAAGGCTCAGCGCCAGGTGCTGATAGATTATACCGTCTCGGTCAAAGGCCGCCATTGGTTCTTCCGCAGCGACGTTTCCCCCCGGATGTTTGGGTTTTTTTTTCGTTTTTTTTGGGGGGGAACGGCGAACGGCGGGGGGGGGGGGGGGGGGGGGATGCAAAAATTCAGTACGGGGGGGGGGGGGGGGGGGGGGGGCGAACGGCGAACGACGGGGGGAGCCGAACGGGGGGGGGGGGGGGGGGCGGCGCGCAAAAAGGGCTCACACGAGAGCCTGGGGGGAAAAAGGCGGGGGGGGGGGGGGAAGAGTGGACCAGACGATGCGACATTAGTCTGTTTTGTGTGTGTGTGTGTGTGTGTGTGTGTGGCCGTGCCCTTCACCATTTCGCCATTTCCCTGGTCATTTCCCTTCGCTATCCCCGCCCCAAAAACCAACAAACAGCGAGATCAGAGGGAGGGGGGGGAGGGCGGCGTGAAAGACACAACAGAAGAAGAAAACAAAAAAAAAGAGAGGAGAAAACGCTAAAAATGCAACTTTTAACAGAAATCCCAGCACTAGAATCTGCGGATCAGCAGCGCCTGCACAAACCTAAAAACCAATGGTTTCTCGACCTGTTGTCCGCGGCACGATCCGACTGTGTACTGGCCATGCCATATCAAGAATTTGTCGAATCCTTGCAATTCACCATGGCAGACTACAGTCACCGGCGACCCAACCACGCTACCAAGCATAGCTCTTGGTGGTATTCCGTCACCAAAAAGGAAGCGTTGGGCAGTGGAGATGAAGGTAAGTTTGACTGGAAAAAATTCTTCCGGCCACGCGACGGCGCCGTGAACGGGTTTGACTGTCTCCATGCGCTCTCACCAATATTACGGAGCGCGGTTATGACCACAGAAAACGACATTGACAATTTTCGTGCCTCGAGACTAAACCCACTCCTGCGATTCCCGTACATTCTGCTGCTACCCAAAGCGGCTCACCATTTTAAAAGTATGGTGTTATACAACCTCATGTGCTGTTCCTCTGCCGTGCAGCTCTGTTCCACCAACTACGCGCCAATATCCAAACAGCTCCTTTCGTCCTGGAAAACCGGCTGCACATGGTTTGAGCAGTGCGGCGTCTCTGGGGCGCCCCAGGTCTATGTGCCTGCAATATCGGGAGGGGGTGACGATTTCAACGTAACTTTGTACGGACCCTTTGGTAATTTTGACGTTTACAGGCTAAGCCTCCAGAAGAAGCAAAACGTGAAAGCGAAGGAGCAAAACGTGAAAATGAAGGAGTCCAAACCAGAAGAAGCGTATAAAATCGAATAAGTAAAAGACTGTTCAAGAAATTTGGGGGGGTGGCCTTTTTTTGAATGGGGGGAAGCACGTGCTTTTTTTTTTTTTTTTGTAGACCAATAGAATTTTAACAGACTAGCACCAAAAAAAAAAAGGCGGAGAGAAAAAAAATGTGGGGGCCTAGGCCGAGTCTTCGTTATAGCCGCAGGGGCAGCCGCTGGTTTCTTCGGGGTGCCGCCACTCGCTACAAACAGCGCTACCGCAGTTGTAGAGCTTGCAGCTGTCACACTCACTCACTTCCGCAAAGCCTCGGAAGGTCTCGGCGATCGCGTGGGCGCCCACCAGCGCACGGATCAGCTTCTCACGGACCCCTTTCAGCTCTTCCGGCGTCTTTGCCTTGTTCGCTTGCTCTATGAACAGGGCCAGATTATCTTCCTCGCTGCATTCTTCCTCGTAGAGAAGCACACATTCGTTGCACTGAGCACACCACTCCGGGTTAAGCGCGCTTTGGCCTCGCTGGACAAGCTCGAACCTCCTGTCCGCAGTCTTGGGCTTCTTGCGGCTGCTGGCTGTTGGGCTTTCCAACGTTTTGCCGGGCTGTGACATTACTTTTTGTTGTTGTGTTTCTGCGTGGGGATGGTTTTTTGTCTGTGTAATGGGAGACAGTGGTATATGAAGAGAGGGGGGGGGGGGGGGGCCGTCCGCCAATTTCTGCCATTTCGCCCCGCTTATTTACCATCTTTTTTTTTCTTGCACTAGCGCCCGCAGATGGGGGGGGGGGGGGGGGAGGACCGACCCGGGAAAACGAGAAGCGGGGAGCGAAAAAAAAATCTGTTGTCATAGTCTGGGCATTTCCAAGGGGTCTGTTTTCGGCCATTTCACTGCTTACTTTTCTCTAAATGTCTTCTTCAGCTTTGTTTTATTTTAGGTTGTTCTGTTGCTGCGAGGATGCTACCTAGGCTGCTTTCCCTAACCGACAGATGATGCTTATTTTGATGTAAGGCGACAGTGGTTTTGATGTAGCCGGCATAGGACTCAGGACAATCAGTGACATTTCGCTGCCGCGGCGATTCGTTGCACCCCTTTAGCTTCAAAATTAAATACCGCAAGCTGCGGTTCAGGGTGGTGTTGGCGACGTTGCACTGCCGGAACAGCAGCTTGGTCGGCTCTTGTTCGTTTCCCTGCCTCAGCAGGAGATCGATCCGCTTAATTTCTAGGTGACTGAGCTTTATCGCTTTCAAATTCGCTGCCGTGCCGGTCAGCACTAGGTGCTCGATCTTCACGCAATTGAACTGCTTGCCGCCCAGGGCGATCTCTTGCACGTCGCTAATCAAGTTCAAATGTAGAGTGCCAGCCACGTCTTCCTCTATTAAGACAACCGCTTGCTGCAGATCGAGGTCTACGCGCGCTGCTGTGCCGAGCCCCGCGAGCCGCACGGTGGCCTTGGAAGAGACGACGGTGAGGTGCTGGAACTGGAAATTATGCCGCAGCTCGATCGTCGTCGCGTCCCGGTTGTGCACCTGGAGCTCCCTGAGGTTAGTGCAAAACTCTAGCGTGACCCGGTCGCTGTCCACTTTCAATTAAGGACAGTCGGTAAAGTCCGAGCGCTTACACTTGAGCCAGACGGATGCGACCCCGCCCGCGTCCCGCAGCTGGGCGGACGGCAGGCGCCAACAGACGCGGTAAAAGAACAGGGCCGAGATCGACTGATTGTTGCTCAGCTCGAGCTTACACCAGTTCTCGTACGTCACGTCGCCTTCGATAAACTGCCCGATCTGCCTCTCCGCGGACTCTTCATTTTTCTGAACTTGGCCGGCGGACTTTTCATTTTTCGGAACTTGGCCGATCATGCGGTTGATCGTGAACCGCCTAAACATAGCCACCGGCCACAATGGCGTCTCGAAAAAGCGCTGTGCAGCGCTCCGATGGAAGCGGATGCACTCTAGCTTGCTGAAAACCAGCCTCGCGAGGGTGGCAGTGTTCTTATCTCGCAGAGAACTCTGGCCAAACAAGGTCAACAGCGCTCCAACGCTAGCCCAGCCTCGTTGCATGCTCTGCCAGCCTGATGACGGCTTTGCCACGTCCAGACACTTGCCACCTTTTCCCTGTTTCCAGAACTCTCGCGCCGCCCCGGGGCAATAACTGAAAAGAACGATCGCTAACAGAATCTGCGGCGCCGTGCCGTAGTCGTTGGCAGGCGCGTTGGGCTCACTGTCGTAATAAACCCGCAGTCGCCTTGGACGCAAGACTGACAGCCCTCGCAACCTTCGAGGCCTGCGCCGCATCAGTAGCTCTAGGCTGGTTAAATACACGGGAAAGACTTTGGGTTCGGGAGCGCCCCCGGCGTGGCCTCGCGCTTGCCAGTACTTTTGCTCTTCGGTTCTGAGCGCTTGATTCCATTCCCAGTCTTTTGGTTTGGTCATTTTTCTTTAAATCATGATTACTATTTTTAAAAAAAAGGAGGAAGAGGGGAAAAAAAAGCAGAGGAGAGGTGGTGGAGAAGGTTGGCGAAGTTTTCATAAAGGTGGCATCCTTTCCTTTCTCTCTTACCCCCCCCCCCTCCCTCTTTCCTTTCCCCTCTCTCCATTCCCCCCGCCCAAACACCTTTCCGCGCCAGCCCTTTTTTGTTTTTACTGATCTGGCTTCAAGAGCGCTGCGCTCCCCATTTTTATTTTTGGTTTTCTCTCTTTTCTCCTTCCTGGCGGTCTTCTTTTTTTGTTCGTAGCTTTTTCTTTGTTTTATATCTAGATTTTTTTTGTGTTACCCATACCCTTCTAAAAATTCTGGTGATATTTTTTTTTTTTTTGATGGGCCACGCTTTGTCTCGCGCCGTCAGCCCTGCTTCTACTACGTTGGTCGTCGCGGCACATTCTCGCGACGTCGCTCTGTGCCTAGCCCTCACTGCTCACCTGCGCGGTTGTCGCGTCGTGCTAGCGGCGGGAGACGCTGTCTCTCAGTACCAGGCCGCGCTCACTGCAGGGAATGCATCTGCACGGCGTGGCTTGGGTGCTAGGGCCACCGAGCGGGCCCTCGACTTTCTGCTCAAACGCCACGGCCACGGCCTCGTGCGCGTGAGGCCGCACAGCCGCGCCGAGCTGCTGGCAGAGCTCAGCACGAGCTCGAGCGCGCTGCTGCCTGTGGGCCTTGGGGCGTCCGCCGCGCTGGACAGCGCGGCCTTTGTCAGCCACACTCTGTTGTCCGAGGCGTTGTCGCACTACCCGGGCACACAGCTCCTGGTGTTTGCGAGCGCTACCCGTGCAACGGGGCGTGAGTTCCGTTTCATGCGCCAACTGCTGCGGGACTGTATCATGCGCTGCGGGCCCGTCGCCAAGGTCGTCGTGCCGAACTGCGGCGGCGCGCTGATCGCGCCTGTCGCTGCTCGCAGCTTGGCAGGCGCGGTGAGGTGCGCGCTAGAGACCATCCACTCTGAGTGCCAGGGCAGGGGCGCGCCGGTGCCTGCTTTCAACCTGCACTACTACCTGTTCGGCCTAGGCTGTGACGCGCACGCGCCCCCGATCGCGGCCGCGCTAGACATCTTGAACTTTCATGACCGCTACCCCCAATCGCGGGGCCGCTTCGACGACAACCTCGCTGAACGGGTTTATCAGCGCTTTAAGGCGACCAGCGTCGCACCCGGGCCCGCGCTAGCTGGCTGGGCCGCTAGTTGCGAGAATTCGCTCTGGTGGGTTTACTTCAACGTCTACATATGCGGCTAGCCCGAGTACGCGCGGTTGCTAACTAACGCCAATGCCGACGGGAATCTGGAGGCCCACGACTTTCTAGCCATGTCGGACCCGGAACGCGCCGTGATGGTGCGCAAGCCGTTGGCTAGCTGTTACGTGATCGACTTTCTCTAGTGAGTACGACAATAAAGTTAGTTTCTCTGATGTTCTTCCAAATTTAGGGATTTTTTGCCCGGCCCGGGGATTTGGAGAGAGGTGGTTTCAAAATTGACGAGCATGCAGCAAATTTACGACGAATTTCTTCGTTTTCGTCTTTTTTAGCCGCAATTTGCGGTTTTTGGCGAAATTTGTCGCAAATTGCGTCGGGGTTCAGACCATTCAAAATTTTTTTCGAGGCCAGAGAAAGGCAATGGCATATTTAAACTAGATTTTTTTTGGGGAAAGAATGGCGGGCGGGGGAAAAATAAGATAATTCAATTTTCCCCGCCCGCCATTCTTCCCCGAAAAAAAAAACGATTCAAAATTTGCGATTGTCGAAATGTCCTTTTTGCTAAAAAAATTTTTAAAGCTAAGTTCCGCAAACTGCGACGAATTTCTTTGCTCTCGTCCTTTAGCCGCACTTTGTGGTTTCTTGAAAGTTGTCGCAATTTGTGCCGGGTTCAGACAATTCAGAAATTTTTTTCTAGGTCAAGAAGGCAATGACAATTTTAAATCGTCTTTTTTCGGGGAAAAATTGGAGGGCGGGGAAAATTTCATTTTCTTATTTTTTCCCCGCCCGCCATTCTTTCCCTAAAAAAAATCGATTTTAATTAATACAATTTCTGAAATGTCCTTTTGCTAAAAAACTTTTTTTAGCTAAGACCCGCAAACTACGACGAATTTTTCCGTTTTCGCCTTTTGCCGCAGGTGTCGTTGTCACCTGAAATGTGCGGTCACAGGATTCTGGAATTTAGCTCGCATTTTTGCGTCAGCAAAATTGACGAAAGGTCCGCCTGCACCTGCCACCGCAAAATTCAGGTAACAGGATTTTGGGTTTTTAGGGGGCATAGGGAAAAACCCAATCCGCAGCGGAGACCGGAAAAATCCGGTGTCAGGATTCTGGGTTTTTTGGGATACCTACGAAAAATAGACATAAAAAAATCCGCACCGGAGACCGGAAAAATCCAGTGTCAGGATTCTGGGTTTTTAGGGGGCATTGGGGAATCTCCAGCCGCACTTGGCACCTCACAAAGCAGCTGACTCCGAAAAAAAATCAACAAAAAAAACAACGTGCGTCTTCTCCGGCGTTGAAGGAGAGGGAGGGGGTGGGGGCGCGCAATGTTGGCGTAGGAAAAATTTAATGCAAGGGGGGGGGGGGGGGGGCACACATCCCGCACCGACAATTCGGAGAGTTCTATTTTCGGTCGAATTCTCTCCTAGTGATTTATTTCCTCTAGGCCAACAGACGAGCCAGACGACGAGTTACTCACAACCTCCTCCCGGGGCTTCTTCTCCAACGCATAGAACTTAGCCGCCATTACGTAAGCTTGGAGCTTTTCTCGGAGCGTGCCTACTTCTGAGTGGAGTTGCGGCGATGACGCGCCCCGCAATAATGCAGCGGCCTCCGCGTTCACCAAGGCCTCGATCTTCTGCCCCAGCACCAGCAAGGCCTGCAACGGCTGGTCACCGTTCTCGGCGCCCAGGAGCACTAACGCTGCCTCCAACGAGCCGTGTCCCACCCACGTGATCTGCCGTGCCTCGGCCAGTGAACGATAACCCACGCACCTACCTATAACCGTGACAAGGCAAATGCTTGCGCAAACAGCAAAAAAACCGCATGTTGATGAAAGCAAAAGCGGAAAAAAATATTGTAAAAAAGAAAATGATTATGCATTCCCGCCTCCGGTGGCACTACGAGCCACCGAAGCGTGCCAGCCACCATCGCACTGTCGACCGTGAAGGCGCCCAAGTCAATCTAAATCAGCCAAAAAATTTCGCTGCGGCAAATACGAATTCTATGCAAGTAATTCACCAGACAAGTGCTTCGTCCTCGCTGCTGCTGTCGGGAAAGCCGCCAGGGGGCTCGCACAGCTCACAGCCTACGTAATCTTCGCTGCCTGGAGGAGGGTTGTTGCTGTTGGGATGGTTGCAATGTTTGCAGAGCCAGATCTCGCCTCTGGAATTTGCGTCCCCCTCGTCCCAGTCGCTGTCCTTTTGATCTTCCTCATGATCTGACTCCTGGTAATTCACCGGCCGAGCCGCCCTCCTCTGTCGCTTTGCTGCTCCGCCCCGCCCAGCGGGACGTGAGCCTCGCACTGCCGCTCCGGAGGAAGGGCCACCACGCGCTGCGTTGCCCGGCTGCTTCCTTTTCCGGCCTGCTTTTTTATTTGCTTTCTTTTTGCTGCTTTTGCCTGCGCCACCTTCGGTATTGCCACCGTCGCCGTCGCCGTCGCGTCCCTTGTGGCTCGCCATAGCGTCCTCCAGTCTCTGCTGAAGGTTGGCCACCTTACCCTGCGTCGACAGCCCTAACCCTTTCAGCAAAGCGATACATTCGGGCTTGAGCATTTGGGTGAACCTTCCCTTTGCCTTGCTCTTTGCTCTCCCGCTGGCAGCAGACACCGAGTTGAAGTAGCTCTGCTTTTCCTCGTAGCTCATGCCATCGGTCGCTCCGGACTTCACGTGTATCGCCAAGGCTGGCTCCCCCAAGCTCTGATGCTCGGACTTGCACCGCTCGTCCTTTTTGTGCGCAGGTACGGGGTACTTCAAGCTCTGGGTGCACTTCTCGCACCGCTTGCCCTCCTTAGCATCCTTGTCTTGGCGTAAATCCAATACAATGCGGTCACGGAACTCAACATCGCTGTGAACCGCCCCGTAGGCCACACCAGGCGTAAAAATTTTACCCTCATCTGTTGGCCGGTAGTAAACAAATGAGCGCAGCTCCTGAAACATCCACGTCGCAACCTTCCGGGGATTCTCCTTGTTCTTGCTGATCCACGCTTCGATCACGTCCCTGTCGTGACCGTAGTACCGATGGTTCTCAAACCCTGCTTTTGCAGCTGCAAGAAGCCAATCCTCAACGATATCGAAACCACGGCCCTGCTCAAGCTGACTCGTGAGAAATACCTTAGTGTGTATGCCTTTGTCCGCGTCGCACACGTTCCAGGCATGCGCGCCGCACAGCATATCTGAGCGCATCTCAATGTTGTACTTCTGCCAGAACCTACAGCCAGACTGCATTCAATCAGCTGGTGCGTGACATACTAAATACTTGGATTCCGCCATGATGCACTCTCTGTTATGGAAATCGCCCCCGCCATCGCCTGTGCGGATGCCAGGGCCCGGAAGAGATGACATCTCTCCGCTGCCTTCTTCCTCCTCAGTTCGCATGTGGTAATCCCATATATACCGAGTCGTGGAGCCGGAACGCTCACATCTCATGATATTATGGATGTATTCATACTGCAGCACCCCGTCCGTCCGCCGTGTGACGCGAGTGAACAACAAATCATTCATCTTCACGCCTGTTTCGGGGTACCAGGAAGGGGTAAAACTGAAGAAGCCTGACATCTTTTCACAGCAAGTGATGGCGAACGCCGAGCGAGAAAAGATCACACCGATGGAGAAGCGGATCACTGCTTCTGTTGTGAAAGAGAACTTGGCTGGGAAGTCAGGGTCTAACGCTGCATTTTGGTTTGGATCTTTGGACTCCTTTTTTAATTGGTTCAGAACCACAGCCCACCCTCAAATCTACGCGCAAATGGTGGAGGAGTCAGGGGGCTTCGAGCGCTTGGCGCACATTATGCGGGGTGGAAAGTGGAATGAGCAAAACTCAGCTGCATATCTTTGTAAGGGAGGCTGCGTCAGGCCAGGAAGCACCGATGTATGCCACCACAACTATGTCCCTCGCAATCGCAAGACTGTTGGTAAGATACTGAAGGAGGAGGATGTTCTGTTTCGTTGCATTACCAAAACAGTCCCTTGCAAGTGGCACGACAACTGGGACAAATGGAAGGCCGAGCTATTGCAAGAGGAAGCTTTGACAGAGGAGAAGCGGAACTTGGAAAAGATCAAAAACCTCAAGGAAAAAATCAAAAAGTGCGATTAACACGACGCGCAGTACAAGGTGCAGCGAAGGTCACTCCCAGCTTCCATTTGGCTTGTTTGTGAGACTTTTTTGCATGTGCAGCCACATCACGCGACAAATCGATCTGCTTGAACCTGGGCTTGGCGCTTGGGTAGTCTATCAGGACTACATATATTATCTTGGTGCAGATTGGCGTCAGCATCTCGAACAGCTTTTGCTGCTTTCCGCGCATACCGATCGCTGATCGAAGTAAAGATTTCTTGAAATTCTTTTGAGGTCATCTTCCCTCGAAGCTTCCCAACAAAAGCCTGCTTGTGAGCTGATCGATAGGGAAAACTCTGCACAATTTCTTTGACAGCCTTGGCAGCTGCAGCTTCCGCTTGCCCTTGCTGTACTAGCGCTGATACTTGGGGGCACTGCTCCTTGCCTTTCTTAGATAAAAGTAGGCACATCAGTTGGTCATCCGTCATCCCATCGAGACTCTTACTTGAGCGCATCTTTTCCTGGTATCTCCTGCTCCTTTCCAAAGTCTTACGGTGCCGAACATCTGACTAGCGTCTCATCAAGTCGCTTCCTGGAATGATGGCCGCTATGTGCACTAGATTCAGTATCTGATATGCCCCCGGAAGAGAATGCAGATCCACTCGATGGGCTCAACATATTGAATGAAGCAAGGGCTGACGGTGCGACTTCTGACACTCGCGAACTAGCTCGTTGTTCCACTAGCTCCACCTTTGCAGACAGCGGTATAGAGGACCGACTCCTTGCTACAGCAGACTGTACTGCCGACTGGCTTATGGTTGATTGGGTGGCTAATCTGGCTAGGAACGACATGGCATGCCTCTGGGACAGCAACAACAAGCAGTTCATACTCACAATCACATTGTTCGTATAGCACCGAATAGAGCTTTCCAAAGGCTGAAGCCTCCAAGCTGAAAAGGGTCGAGATTGGGATGCCGACTACAGCACAAGTGGGATGTAACATAACAAGAGAAGAGGTGACGACCTGCGAGGGTGTGTCACTAGTGGCTCGCTCTGCACAAACGTGTCACAAGGGTGCTTTTTCAAAGCTCCTAAACTCACAGTACCGTACAGGGAATAGTGGCATTCGGCGGGTTTCTTTGGCATTTCTCCTTAAGTTTGAGAGCATTCCCGCTTCAACTAGTTCAAGTGCTGTTCCTGTTACCCCACTGCCTTTTGCATGCCCAAGGAGAAGATTATTGTAGAAACTATCGAGGCCTATCGTGTGGAAAGAAAGGATGGACAGCAGACGGTGTTTGTGCAAGTGAATAACGAAGAGACATGGCAACCGCGGCGACTGCAAAATTGACACTGCAATCACGATGCAGTACAATGATTTTCCAAGCCCAGATCCCAATGTGCCGGCATGGGACATAAAAGAAGACAATATGGTCTTTCGATACGCCCCGCAAGGAAAAGCCAAAGTTCGCAGTCTCACAGGAAAGCCAAAGTTTTTTTACCCTAGCCTGGCAGAACAAAAGACGACTCATAGTCGCAGAGCTAGGGCAAAGCGTCAGCAGCCTGGTTCAGCTGAAAAAAAGGATGACTCGCACGTGTCAGAAGCTGAACAACAGCCGAAAAAACGGTGGGAGGGCAAACCTTCTCAAGCCACGAAGAAGGCACAATCGCAGCAGAAGGTTTGCTGCTTCATACATACATAGTTAGGAAAGTAAGTAAGTAAGTTCGTAAATAAACAAATAAATAAATAAATAAATAAACAATCAAATCAAGAAATGAATGATGGGTAACGAGAAAATAAGTACATCCATGCATGCAACAACAACAGAGCATGCAAGTATTATTGCATGCATACCTACACGCATGCACACATACATACATACATAGTTAGGAAAGTAATTAAGTAAGTTCGTAAATAAACAAATAAATGAACAAATAAACAATTAAATAAGGAAATGAATGATGAGGCACGACAAAATACGTACATGCATGCAACAACAACAAAGCATACATACATATATTGCATGCATACCTACACGCATGCACACATACATACATACATAGTTAGGAAAGTAAGTAAGTAAGTTCGTAAATAAACAAATAAATGAACAAATAAACAATTAAGTAAGGAAATGAATGATGAGGCACGACAAAATACGTACATGCATGCATGCAACAACAACAAAGCATACATACATATATTGCATGCATACCTACACGCATGCATACATACATACATAGTTAGGAAAGTAAGTAAGTAAGTTCGTAAATAAATGAATGAATAAAGAAATAAACTATTAAACAAAGAAATGAATGATGAGGCACGACAAAATACGTACATGCATGCATGCAACAACAACAAAGCATACATATATATATTGCATGCATACCTACACGCATGCATACATGCATACATACATAGTTAGGAAAGTAAGTAAGTAAGTTCGTAAATAAATGAATGAATAAAGAAATAAACTATTAAACAAAGAAATGAATTATGAGTAACGAGAAAGCAACAACAACTATGCATACATGCACGCATACATACACGCATACATACATACACACATACAAGAGAAAATAAATAAATAAATAAATAAATAAATAAATAAATAAATAAATAAATAAATAAATAAATAAATAAATAAATAAATAAATAAATAAATAAATAAATAAATAAATAAATAAATAAATAAATAAATAAACAAATAAACGAATCGTTCTTGCAGTGGTCGCCCGGCCGTAAGCAGCGTGGTGGGAGGCTTGGCAGCAAAAAGGCTGCTGGACCAGTTTCACGTCGTGTCGATTTCTCTGAAGCGCTAGCTGCCACTGGGTACTGTCATCTTGATGTCGTTTTCTCATGACATTGGCATATTTTGCAGTGACGAGGCAAAGGAGGGTCTTGAGGAGACGAGCGCATCAGCTCCCAGGCAGGAACGGTATTAGTTTTGCAATTTCTGGTGTTTGCATGCTGCGTAATGTGATTGCATTGCAGGGTGATACCAGCAGCACACAGCTCCCCGCCCCCACCACCGCCGGACAGAGATGATGTTTTGGAAAAGCTCAAGCACTTGAGCGCAATTTCTGCATCGGCCAGGGCTGCTTTGTTGAGATCTGACGAAGCTTTTACACATAATCTGGATGCACTGCAACTTCCTGAAGAGTATGAACAGCCAGAGCCGGTGCCACTGTCGGTCCCAAAACCAAAATCATCTCTCGTCGGTGCTTGGGGAGACTCCATTAAAAGCAAGTCGATCGCGGATAAGGCGGGCGACGCCGCGGACGAGAAAGACGGTAAGGGCACGCATACGGAAGATCTTACGGTGAGCGCTAGCACGGCGGACAAGAAAGATCGATGATGCCGATACCGCCGCCAACCTAAAGCTCATAGCTGAGCAAAAAGCAGCAGATGATGCAGCACGAGCGGCCTGGGAACAAGCGAAGAAAAATTATAAATTCTGGGAGGTCAGGCCCGCAAAACAGTATTATTATAAATTTCCAGCCGGAATGAGCGCAACCGAACAGGCGCAACAACAGAAAGGGTACTAACTGTTTCTGTTTTTTTCTTGCTCTTCACACCCTCCCCGTGTCCCTAATGCAATGATGTCTAGACTTGTGATAGCGTAATCTGTGGGCACATCTGTGGAGTACTTCGCGTGTGTCGACAGCCAGTACTGGAGCAACCTCGGGCTGAACCTGACCGTAATTTCCTGCTTTGATAGCATGCACTGCAGTCCACCCCCCTCCTACCCGTAGGCAGGTGAATGGGTATTGACAACGATGGTGCCCCCGGCCATATGCCTTGTGCTTGGGTAAGCAATGCTGCACATACAGACATGCAATCGCGGTATCTGTTGCTTGCATAGTCCGGGCCGTCGCCTGCAACAGGACCCGCTTGGCAAGTTTATAGTTCTGGCGAATCCCATAAACACGCGATCGTGCTTGGTCGCGATTGAGACCACTCCCGCTGGAGCCAGCGAACGCACTTTTGCTTTGTCCTTTTTGGTGGAGGCAGACATAGATGCAGTGGCCACGAAGAAAGACCAGAGCGAGCACAGAGGCCGTGCCAGAGACAGCTTTCTGCAAGAGTGCGTATATTCCCTACTGGAGCCGCATATTCAAGCAGCGAACGGTTGCTTGCCGAAAGACGAGCCGCTTCCTCCCATTCCGCGCTATCGCGCCACCGTGGTCGCTCAAACCCCCCCCCCCCCCCCCCCCCCAAGTCAGTGCAGACGCGAAGGCCTCTGCCTCCAGCACCGCCCTGAGCGCATCCAGCAGTCAGGGGTAAGCAACAACAGCTTGTCTGTCATTGAAAATGATGCAAAATTTATTATGCGCAGGGATAGTATTGCGTCCCGCAAGGTCAGGCGCAAGTCGGTATTTCCAAAGGGCGAGGTGCGCGTTGTTGCAATGGATTCGTTCGTTGATCCAGAGGGAAGAGATCCTCTAGAAGGTTACGGGGTGCAGCTAGTTCCCATCAACGGAGCTCGGTACGGGGACATTGGGCTGCGGGAGGGCGAGGAGCTTGGCGGATTCGGGAGGGAACTGCTGCTACAATTTTGGGGCGACTGCTATGATGAAAAGGTGGATCCCGCAGGCTTCTCTGCTGTTTTGGCAAGTCCGGGCGACAGCACGCTCAAGATCGGTGGCAAGCTCTGGTGCTTTACCAAAGCACATTGCAAGGAAGTAGCAGAGGATCGTTCCCAGCCGCCATGCAACGCAGGCGCGCTGATAAACCATGCGCCTGAGGGTTCAGGTGCAAACTGCACCTGGATTCTGCTGAAAGGCAAGAAAAATCAATACCCCATCCTCAAAATGACTGACAACCTCGTGTACGGCGGTTTTTTTTTCATTTGACTACGATGGCCAGAAGGGCTCTGTGTATTGGCCTCAGCACGTTGGGGGAGTAACGCCCCGGGACATGCCTCTGGCGGCGGATGCGGACAGGAAGTTGATTTGGCCTCGCTTCAATAAGCCTTCGCCTGCACCCCAGAGCTTCAAGGTAAGAGCCTGCACCCACACAACACAAAACATGCTTGCACTCTCACAGCTACCTGCAAAGAAGACTGCAGCTGGTAAAAAAGTTGGAGTCGGTGGCAAGGGTGGCAACCAGACGCATCTGCCAACTTGCCTTTGCCCGACGTGCCCCCTGGGCATCAAGAAGCGCGCCAAGGCAATGGCCAAGCTTGCTGCTGCTAATAATACTGAAGCGCGCGCGCAAGGTAATAAGCTTGCCGTGCACAATCTGATGTGATGGGTACCTGGTTTTGATTTAGAGGAAACGGACGAGGAGGATTCGGATGATGAGTCGGAAGATTCGGATGATGGGTCGGAAGATTCACCCTTGCAGTCACCTAAAAAGAAGAAAGTGAAGCGTGGCACTGCAAAGGAAAGTGGTTTAAAGCGGCCGGACGGGCAGACCCCGATCCAAGGGGGAGGTGATCGTCAGGTATGCGCCCCAGGCTGTCGATGCCCGCGGTGCCGCCAGTCGCAACGCGTCCCCGGGCATGGAGAAGGGTGCGATTGCACAGGGTGCGTACCACATGGCAAAGGGTGCAAATGTGAGGAATGTGTACCAGATGCTAAGCATGGCAAAGGGTGCAGATGCAAGGAGAAGTGCGCGCCCCCATCGTCGCCGCCGCATGTGGTCCCCTTTGCAATCCCCCCGTCCTCCCCGCCCGACCAGCATGGCGGATATGGAGGTCAACAGCCTGCGTTGTCACCTGTTTTCCAGCCAGCAGCCGGTGGAGGCCGTGGAGGCAGCGGCCTTGCGGCGTATCTGGCATACTCACAACAGCAAGCAACGTCGTATTTGTCACACAGTCAACAGCAAAGTACCTCGTTTCTGAATTACATGGCAGGGGGTAACTCTCGGCTTGAGTAGACCGTTAGCGCGTACAAGGTAGCATACTCGCCTCCGGTGGCGCCACAAGTGCCACCGCAGGCAGGAGAGAGCATTAACTTTCATTTTCTCTCTTGACTTTACTGTTTATGATTGATTTTGTTGTGTAATTTGTGTTGTACCGCGCTAGGATTCGGACTTGCCCTCCTGACGTAGGTATCACGGGTGGGGTGGCGCGGTAGCCTGCGTACGCAGTCCGGTGGCGCTCCAAGTGCCACCGGAGGCGGGAAAACACAGACAATTATAATTTGCTTTCTTTTTGCAGCTTTGCGTCGTTTTGTTACTTAATTCGCGGCTACACAGCCTGAGGAAGCGGACTTTACCGTCAGGCACATAGCAGTCTGGAATGTGTAGTACAGCTATCTTTGCGTTGCCGTAGGCTATATTTAAGTAGTCAAAATGCATTATTATATTAATATAAACTAATAAAAGTTGTTTTTGCTATTTACTACGACTTTTAATAACATAAAAAGCATGCCGGTAGTGACTACGCAAATTTGTGCAATCCTTACGACCTACGACCTTCCGGCCCTTCGTATCAGGAAGAGGATCAGGCAGAGTTCTGGGCCGCCACGGAGCGCTGCGGCGGCGGTGTGCTGGCTGACCTAGAGCCCAGGGCGGCGGCGCTCGTGCTGGAGCCGCGCACTGCCGCCGAGCTGTCAGCCGCCGTGGCCGCCGGCGCCTGGGAGGCGCACCCACTCCTGACGTCGTGGCGCGCGGCCACGGCGGCCGCGTTCGTATGCTGGCGCACGGCGCAGTCGCAGCGCAGCAAGCGCAGGGGGCACTGTCAGGAGCGCGTGCCACAGGCTTGCGTACTGGTCCGCGTACGCCAGGTGCTGGAATTCGGAGCCTGCGCGGCCGTCACTCTGGCGACGACGCCGCTGCTGACAATCGCACGTCTGGTGCAACAGGAACGCGTGCTGCACGAGACGCTGGTGCAGCGGCTGGAACGGCTCGCGCACCTGGGCATGACCAGGCGCTCCAGGGGCCAGTTCGTGCGCTGCACGCCCCCGTGCGAGCGCCAGGCGCTGGCCGGCGCCCCGGGCCTAGAAAGACAGCGGCGGGAGTGCAGCGCGCGCCTGGACACGCTCGCGGCCGTGGTTCGCCGGTGCACAGAAGCCGCGAAGTCCGAAACACCCTTTGAGGGGCTGTAACAGCAGCGCCTGCAAAAAGACCCGCGCGCCGCGCGGCTGGACCCGGAGCAGTGGCGGGCCTTTGTGGTCAAGGCTGTCTACTCTGCTACGGCGCAGCGCAAGCACTTTTATCTGCAGTGTTCGCCGTACCTGCGGGGTTGCGGCGGGGCGCAGCCCACTGTCAGAAACCGCGACGCCTCTTTTGTGTGCGACTTCAGGGAGGGCTCAGCCACTCAGCACACTTTCGAGCCCAGCAACATGTACTGGCGGGTGGTGCTGGCCTCCGGCCGCTTGCCCCTGGCCAGGCTAGGGCTGCCCTCGGGGCTGCAGTACGCTTTCCGGCTGAGTGTCCTGGGGGCGTCTCGCGCGCTGTTACCGTTCGTGCGTGCGACGGTAGGCGGCACCTCACGCAACAGCTTACGTAGCTGATCGAGCTGCTGCGCTGTGCCTGGGAGGTGCGACAGTCGTGGGAAGAAACAGTAGCAACGGCCGCGGTGCCGGCCGGGGCTTTGCTGTCCGCCGAGCTTTCTGTTAACCCGCTCGCCAAAGAATACCAGCAGACGCTCAGCTCCGCGTACTTTTGCTGGCGCTCGACCTTCAGCAGCGACGGCTGGCACAGCGCGTTCGAGGGCCAGCTCGGGCAGGTGTCCAGGAATCTAAGCGAGCTGCTGGGCAAGAAGGATGGCGAGTTCCGCAAGAACGGGCTCGGCAAGCGCATCGACCACTCGGCCCGCGGCGTGCTGATCTGCAACGCGCTCGTGCCCCTGGGCCACGTCGCGCTCGGGCTTGACATGCTGCGTACGCTACGGGAAAGAATCCTGGTCGGCGCATACAACCTCGCGGCCGTCCGCGCGGCCGCGGACCAAGTGTAGCGCACCCGGGCCGAACTCGCGGTTCGCCGCCGGCTGCTAGAAGAAGCGAGGGCCGCGCGGCGCGATCGCGAGGTGCTGCAGCTGATGGAAAGCAGCGACGACCTGCAGTACAACGACGTGCACCCGAACCTCGGGCGCCTGTGGCGCGCAGCGTCCGGCCCGCCACTGTTGCTGGAGCAGCTGCCCGGGGACTACTCGTCGCACATCGCGGTGGGCGACACTATTGAGGTCAGCCTCAACGAGGGCAGCAAGGTCGTCGTCAACCGCCAGCCCACGCTGTCGCCCCAGAGTGCGCGCGTGTTCACGGTCCTGGCGCCGCGCGCGCCGCTCTACGCTACGGCTACGCCGCAGCACTACTGCGTCGCGCTGAACCCGATCGAAGAAATACCCTTTAACGGAGACAATGACGGCGACGTCGTCACGGTCATCGCGCTGCAGGACCTGCAGTGCTGCTGGAGCTCCGAGGAGACCATGGGCTCCGTGCTGCTAGCCACGTCGCGGGCAGCGGGCGAGAACGTGGCCAAGCTGGCGCAGGACAACCTGGCGGTGCTGTTCCACGCCTTGACTACCAACCAAACGTACCGGCAGGAAGAGCTGCTACATTTGTACGCGCTGCTGGAACAGCACGTGCCTACGCCGCGCGGCGCCCTCGTCCATTTGCCGCCCCAGCTGCCACAGCCTGCTATTGGCGAGGCCGAGGTTGAGTGGTCTTGCTGGGACGTGGTCGCCACTTTCCTGCCGCAGGCTTCGTGCAGCCCTGGGTCCAAGGTGACGGTTCACTAGCTGAGTGGCGCTGCGCAGAGCGGTGGAACAAGGCCTGGCTCGGACAGGGCGCGGCCAGTCTGACCAAGCTGCTGCACGCCGACTACGGGCCCGAGTGGGCGGCCATGTTCCTCAACTGCGTCAGCGTCTTCGTGCTCTGGTCCAACGAGCGCCACAGCACCACCGTCAACCTGGCCGAGCTCGTGCACGACAACCCCTGGGGCGCCACAGCAAGGTCCGGCACGCCGGCCATTGCTGCACCAGCGGGTAGCCCACAGCCGCCGGGCCGTCCCTCGTGGCTGTCCCGGGAACGCCGGCTGCGGTCGCGGCTGCAGGCGCAGTCGAGCATAGAAGATACCTTCCGTCAGCAGTGTGCCGTGCGCACCGCGCAGCTGCAGCAGCTCGCGGCCCAGCACCAGCGCGAGCGCTATACTTCGGGTGTGCGCGGGCTCAGGGGCAGCGTGGCGTCCGGCGCCAAGGGCTCGATCGACGACCTGCGCCAGCTCGAGCTGCAGACGGGCCTGCACCTTTACGAGCAGGCGCTCATCTCGCCCATCCTGTGCGGGCGCCGCAGCGGGTACTCGCGCTATGGCGACCCGATAGACAACGGCTTGATCACCAATTCCTTCATGTCGGGCCTCACGATCCGCGAGTACGGCTGGCACATGGTGTCCGCCCGCGAGGTCGTGGGGCGCAACGTGCGCACCGTGGTTACCACCGGCTACTTCCAGCACTCACTGAGCTTTGCACTGCAGGACGTCCTGTACGTCGTGCCGGGCCTGCTCGTCAGGGGCGGCCGCGACGTCGTGCACGTGCCCGGGCGGGTCGTGGACGGCGCCGCACAACGGCCAGTGCAGTCGGCGCTCGCGGAAGTGTGGTTCCGCGAGTCGTCGGTGTGCGCGCTGCACCCCGCGTTACACGTCTGTCTCGCCCGAAATTGTCAGCCGTTGTGCGCCAACTGCGCCGCGCTGGCCGCCAACGCCTGCCGGGCGCTCCTCGGGGACGAAGGCGATACCGAGGAGCGTGAGCGCTTGGTGCGCTTGGGGCTGCTGTTCGAGGAGCTGGCGTGGGCCGCCTCTGCCGGCCGCGAGTGGCTGCCGCGCACCGTCTTTGCGCTGCCGGTGCTGGCCGAGAGGTTGCGACGCGCGCATTCTACCGTTCAGCCGGTGGCACCTGTGGCACCCTCGCGGGCGCTGGTTACGCGCCTGCTGCACTACTTGTGCCAGGTGCCCGGCGACGGCGCCTGGTGCGTGCACCAGGCCTACGTCGCCTCGGAGCTCACGGCCTGGCGCGTCGCCAACGTGTACTGCCTGTCTCTGCCGCTGCTCGAGATCCTGCTCAAGCAGGTGCTGTATTGCTTCCAGGTGCACCGCCTGCCGTTCGGCTACTCCATGGGCGGCGTCGCCGCGTCGTCCTACGTACGGCCATCTGGGCACACAGCTCACACTCAACACGCGCCACAAGCCGTCCAATACCATCCGGTCCACCGAAGGCCACCCCCGCATCCTGGCCCTCACGAGGCTGCAGTCCAAGGGCCAGGACTTCTTGCTGCGGGGCCGGCTGCGCAGCGCCGAAGAGATCGCCAAGTGGAGGGCCGTCGACCCGGCCAGGCGCGACGGCGTCCGCGTGCTCGACCGCAGCAGCTCTAGTGTCGACCTGCGCGCCCTGCTGCAGCGGGCGCCCGCCGCCTGCCTCTGCGCTGCGCTCTACTCCTTCGACGATTACCACCAGACCCTGCTCGAGCTGGGGCTGCCCGACCTGCGGCTGCACGTGCAGGACGCCGACCTCGACCTGCGGGGCCTGCGGCGCCGCCGCGCGCCGCCGCCAACCCGCGCCGCGACCGGCAAGGGCACCCGCAAGGGCCGAAAGCGCTCACAGTCGACGGTGGCGGCGACTGCGTCCAAGCGCGCGCGCGCTGCCGCGGGTAAGTGGCGGAAAGTCTCGCGCCGGGCGCGCTCGTCGCCTTCGACGACGCCGCCGCCAGGGCGCGCGGCTTCGCGGACGGTGGGCTACAGCTGGCCAGACTGCTGCGCCTCCAGCTGCCGTCCTTCGCCGTGTGCTCCGCCTGGGCGTCCGCCACCCGGGGCTGGACGTGTGTGCTGCTGCGCGTCTGCAGCGGCAAGAAGGCGCGGGCAGAGAACCGCACGGCCAGGCCCGCACAGGCCCGCTTCGACACCTACCAGTACAACCACACGCAGCTCTACTGCGAGAGCCTGCTGCGCCAGGCGCTGGCCGCCATGCAGCCCTCCGTGGGCGTCGACGCCATCGACCTGTCGACTGTGGACGGGCTGCTGTCCGTGCAGATGTGCCCCGGGCGCACCACGCTGGCGCAGGTAAGGCGCCTGCTCGCCAGGCCCGAGTGGGCTCCCGAGTCCTTCGAAATCACGGACTCGCTCGTGGCCTTCCAGGCCCTCGGCATCGAGGCCTGTTGCACGGCGCTGTCCTCCGAGCTCAGGACGGCACTCAGCGGCCTCGGCGAGCTCGACTTCTGCCACACGCAGCTCCTGGCCTCGACCATGTGCCTAAAAGGCCTGCCCCTGCCCATTAGCCGCGCGGGCTACGTGCAGCTCGAGGAGGACCCCTTCGAGCGCGCTCTGTTCGAAAAAAACGGCCGCATTTTTATTTGGGAAACGACGGACAAGGTTTCGCAGCGTGGATCGATGTACTGGCGTTTTGTGTCGGGCCAGCTTCCGGAAGTGGGCGACGCCTATTTTCAAATTTCGTCCAACCCCCGGCAGGCCTAGCTCTGTTGCAAAAGGAACTAAAATTTTGCTTGGTGGTTTTTTATTATTATTAAAAGATCTTTGCTTTTCTTTTGACAGTTAAAAAAAATATCAGGTCAAGTCTAGCAACGAGGTTCTTGCTCGGAGCAAAATTCCATGTATTTTAAATTGGTTCAGTCCGAGAATTGAATTTTACATGGTAGGTTTTCCAGCTGGATCCGTGTGACAGCGCCCTTTTGGACCAAGAGCGACGAGGACTTTGTCTTGCAGTGCCATTTCAGGGATATTTCTGACGAACTGACATTAATCAAATCAACTCTACAGATGCCGATGACTTGGAACTCTGCACTTGTCTGCAGTTGTATGTCTTTCAGCTTAAGGCGCGTACAAGGGCCCATCGCGCGCAGAACCAGCGGGCCGGTGGCGTGCTTGCTATCGATAGTTATTTGTGCTAAGCGCATTTCACGGGCGCCCGTTAGGTTTTCGACAAAGGCCTGCGGCAGGGTTACCTGTTGGATCGTGACATATTGCAGGTTTTGGATCAGTTGCGGCAGAGTGCAGAGACGTCCTAGCCAGGCACTAAGCTTGGCTTGTTTGGCTTTGTCTCTAAGATCGGGGCGCAATACTGAGGGCAGCCATGAATCTGGCTCACGTTGGTTCACCAGCTCAGTGAGTCGACGAATGTCCTCGAAAGCGTTGTCGCCGTCCAAG
Source organism: Paulinella micropora (assembly GCA_019918135.1). Taxonomy (NCBI): domain Eukaryota; phylum Cercozoa; class Imbricatea; order Euglyphida; family Paulinellidae; genus Paulinella; species Paulinella micropora. The sequence goes on along the minus strand of WBZZ01006968.1, from coordinate 334,925 downwards.
CATTCATTCCAGGCAGCTTGCAGTTTTTCGTCAAGATCCGGTAGTCTTTGTACATCCTCCTTGTTTTCTGGTAGACCCCGAGCATCGGTTGGCATTTCTTCCAGGGAATTGTCCGGCCTCGTTCAAGTTTGCTTTTTTTCTTTCCTGGTGTTTATTTACTCTCTTTTTCAAAACCCAGTGCGGATGAAGGGCAAGAAAAAAAGCCCTGACCGGCCAGGCAGTGAAGAAAGAGAAAAAGAAGAGAGCGAGGGAGAATGGAAAAGAAGGGTGGATGTGAGGGGGGGGGGGGAGGCCAACGAGGGCTGTCAAAGTCCTAGGGCTTTTGGCGCGGCTTGAAAAGAAGGTGTGTGTGTGTGGGGGGGGGGGGGGGGGGGGGGGGCTGGCACACAAGAAAAAAATATTTAAGTCTTCCCCCCCCCCCCCCCCGCCAGGAACTCACGAAAGATTTTTTTAGCGCAAGGCGTACGGGTCTGGCAAGCGCTTCTTAGGGGAACGCCCATCCGGGGGCGTGCGGCTGGTCAGTCTCATCTTGCTGACCGGGCCCCAGCTGTCATGCACAAACAGTTGCACTTTCTCCCGCCGCCGGCGCGCCAGGTCCCAACCGGTCGCAGGCAGCACTGCGTGCAGTACTTTGGACGCGCTGGTCCGCTCTTTGGCCGCGCGCAACAGGATGTCGTAGCAGGGCCGAAGTTGCGCGAGCTTGTCCTGCAGCAACTGCTCCACGTCGCCGGCCCCGCCGCCACTAAGCGGCACGGGCTCCGTTGCGCCCGGGGGTACGTTCAGGAGAAACTCGAAGGAGAACGAAACGGTGGTCTCTCCGTGCTCGCCGCCGGGCACGGTCGTGCGCAGCAAGAATTCGGAATGGCCCTGCTGGTTAGGCTGGCCCAGCGACCCCTTCAGTTCCGTGCAGGCTGTGGGCTTGCTAATGAGCAGGGCTTCAAACCAGGATGCCTGCGGGCGGCGGGCTAACGACAGGAGCCAAGAAGCTGTGCGGACGGCGTCGGGGAGCCAAGACAGTTGGCACTGGTCCAGCGCATGGTCGGGGACGCTTTGTGCCGCGTCGTCCTCGTCCTGTGAGTCGTCCCCTGAGTCGTTATGGTCGCTGCCATCATACTCCTCGGGCCGCTGGTAACGCACATGAATATGGATACGGCAGCCCGTGGCCACGAGCACGGTGCCGGTCAGCCCGAACACACGGATGCTCTGCAGGGCACCGTACGTCGGCATCGGCCTGAGGGCAGAGGCAGTTTGCAGGGGCTTAGCGGGAAGAGGAAGCGCCGCGCTTGGTTCGGTGGCCATGTTTTTTTTGTTTTGTCTGTCAAAAAAAGGCAGGCGCAGAGCATGTCGTGCCTTTTTTCTTCCCGTCCGGCGCCCCCCCCCCCCCCCCCCACACACACACACACACACACGCACACAAACACTCATACGAACACATTCACAATCAATTACACTCACGTTCACACACAATTACACGCAATTACACGCACAAACACACTCACACACACACACTTTCATACACTCGCACACACACTTTCACACATACTCACACACACACTCGCACACACTCGCACACACACTTTCACACACTCGCACACACACTTTCACACACACACACACACACACTTTCAAACACACACACACACACACACACACACTTGCACACACACACACTTTCACACACACACACACACACACACACACACTTTCAAACACACACACACACACACACACTTTCACACATACACACACACTTTTCACACACACACACACTCGAACACAAACACGCACAACACACACACACACAAACCATTGCACACATCTAAACAACTCTACACATGGTAGACGAACGTCCATAACATTGATGATGCAACAGTACAGAAATGTATATAAGAGAACCCTGCGCACAGAAACACGACCCTATAACCACAGGACACGAATTATGCACAACAACACACACACACGCGCACAAATTGTTGCTTGTCTTTTTTTCTGTCGCCCCCCCCCCCTCCCCGTCATCTAAACTAATCAATGGGCTTTTTGGCATTGAGCTGCTCAATGGGCTTTTTGGCATTGAGCTGCTCAATGTGAACACAGGAGGCCCACCCCCCCCCATCTCCATTTTGCTCTTCATCTTCTGCCTTCGCTCTGCTTTCGGGGGGGGGGGGGATTGGAGGGGTTCAATGCTGTTGTCTTTTTCTTCTTGTCCAAGGTTTTTTTTTGTTTCTTTGCTACAACGTTTCCGGCACTTTGGGCGACAAAAAAAGGGTGGGGGGCCGAAACATAGGTTTAAAAAAACCAAACTAAAACACTTGTTTTTTCTTTTTCAACAGCAGCCAATAAAAACAAAACACGCGACAAAACAATGTCTGCGCGTCTCTGGTCCAAAAAAGCCCTGGAACTGTTTAGCCTGCAAAACCAAACCGACGGTCTAGACACAGCGGTCCAGTTCTTTAGGGACCTTCTGCGAAAAAGGGATGGCTTCGTCAAAGAAAAAATGAACTACTTAATAAGGAGTGGCTGCATGGAATGGGGCGAAGCCACCTTTTGGCAACGATTGTTACGCGAGGGTGATGCCAAACAAGACAAAAGGCCCATATTGGTTGCTGATGTCAAACAATACAAAATGTCCGTGTTGTCTGATGTATCAGCACATGCTTTCGACTTGGCAGGGATAGTTTACAGATGTAACAAGGAAAAACAACTTACCAGAATTTCTAGACTTGAACTCTTTCATCAGAAGCTCGGACTCATTACATCCAAAACATCGAAAGAAGTCGCCAGCCGCTTATTTGCGGAGGTACAGAAGCTCGTATGTCCAGATCACTTCTTTGATAAGTGGCAAAAGGCACAAGAAATATCGACCGCACAAGAAATATCGGCCAGCTCTGTCGAGGTAAAGCTCAGCGGTCTGACGATCACTTCGTTTGTTATGGTCTGGTTCTCTTGGTTCAGGCTGGCGTGCCTGATTTTTTCGAAGCTTTTGTCCACAGCACCATACAGCAACAGCGATACAATCAATTCGGTCCTGTCCAAGCTGCGTGCCAAGAGTGCTTCGGAGAGGAAAAAACTCCCGGAAAGTTTGGCACGAGAGCTCCTGCTTTGTGAGTTGCTAGAAAAGCTGCGGATCTGGCCAGACGAGATAACCTCCCTGCCCATTTTCTTGCGGATCACGAATATCCTGCGACTAGCACTCCTGTTGTCAGACCTGTCGCAAATTCTCGGAACACTCACAACTGGCAAGCATTGGCTGTGCACATTTGACTGGCAGTGGTGTATGGCCGCGGCGTTGCAAAGATCGCCTTTTTTGTTCAAGTTTTTTTTTTGACGCCCAAGTGCCCGTCACAATCACCGAACGGAATATCCAGTCGGCTTTCGAGGCCAATCGTTTATGGAATCTAAAGCCGGACTTACGGTGAATCCTAATCAAGTGCCGGCTGTACTGTGCCTAGTTGATTGCTGCCTAGCGCCAAAACACAAGTTGGGCAGGAAATGGCTGTCCCGGCGGGGCGTGTGCCCCGAGTATGTTGTCGACGACTTGCAAAAGAAGCAATATGAGTTATTCGAAGAGGCGAAGAAAGCAACTTCGCTAAAAACGCCTGGACTATACCTGCAGACTGTGCCCGGTATTATGGACGAGTTTTATTCCGCCAACTCGAGCTCCGAGCAAACAATTGAACCCGAAGAAGATAGAGATGAAGAAGACCCCGACACGCGGGAGGTTGTTCCACGTGTGGAAATCTCCGCCAGCCCCGGGCAAATAATTGAAGAACATACCAGAGAAAATGGCGGAGACCCCAGGCCACGAGTTTTACCATATACATTTTTGCGCAAGGGCACGGTAAGGGACCACACGGGATTTCCTTTGTCACCGCAGGGAGAACAGGAAAGCGACGTTCGCGAGGAAGTCGGAACCGGCGTAGATGCGCGGGGCCTTCCAGATCCTGCTGGCACAAGTTCCGCTGAGCTTGGCGGGGGCCCCCCGAGCCAAAAGAAAGGGACACGGATCGCAAACAGAAGTTGAACAAACAGATCAAGCGTCTAAATCATTCGATTAGAGCCCTGACAGCAGAAAAAGAGCAACTCGAACAAGAGTATGCAGGGCTTAGGGGGGAGATTAGAAAGGAAAAATTAAGGCTAAAGTATACAAGCAAGGGTGTCGAGAACACAAAGGCTGAGTTGAAAAGTCTAGAGGAACAGACACAGAAGCTCCGACAGGAGTTTGAAGCGCTGTCCAAAGACGTCCTTAATATGAAAGAACCAGGGAGTATTTAATCAGAGACTTTTTTTTGCGGAGACTTTCAATCCAGTAGTATGATATTTTAAATAAAAAAAAAATGTATATTATTTCGACCAAACCTTTCAGGCCACGGCGCACCCGGCCAGAGTGAGACTGACGGGCAAATTGGCCACGAACTTCCACGCGTTCTGTTCCTCATTATAGCGCTCTACGCTGGCCAAGGGCACCTGGTTAGTGTCAGTGCCACCCAGCACGTACAGCTCGCCGTCAAGTACCGCCACGCACGAGTCCTCGCGCGCCTCTCGCATTGGCGCAACCTCTTGCCACGCGTCCATGGCCGGGTCGTAGCGTTCGACCGACCTGAGCGTGCGGCCCCCCGCAGCCAAACCCCCGATGGCGTACAACTTCCCCTTCAGCACCGCCGACGAGCAACCCCACCGGGCAATTTTTAGCGGTGCCACCGCCACCCACTGACGGTCGTGCCCCATCTTCTCCGCGTGGTCGAGGATCTCGTTGTTGTTGTCTATGCTGCCAAACACGTACGCGTGCCCGCCCACGTTGCCCCCGCCGAAGTAGCCCCTGGGCCGGGACATGCTGGAACAGTAGGACCAGCTGTTGGCAACTACGTCGTACCGCAAGACATCCGGGACGTACTTGTCTCGGCAAGATCCGCCCAGCACCAACAGGCTACTGAAACCGACGGTTTCGTGCGGCACCGGCGCAATGGCTTCCCAGCCCTTGCCGGGTTGGCGCACGTCCAGGCTCTCCGCTGTCGTCGTCCTTGTCGTTGAGGAAACCAAACCCCCGACGGCGTACAAGCGCCCCTCGAGCGATGCGCCAGCCATACTCGAGCGCGCTTGCGTTAGGCTGGCGAAACGCGTCCACTTGTCGTTCTTGGGGTCGTAGCAGTGCGTAGCAGCAAGCCGGTCGTGGGAGGCCGACGAGCTGTTGCCATACCCGCCAAAGACGTACAGTCGCGCGTTGCCGACCGGGACAACCGCTTTCTGCTTGCTAGTCCGCGACAGCGTGGAGAGTGTGATTTCCAGGCGCCGGTCCACGTGGTCCACGTCCGCCTCGATTTCCAGCACGCTCTGGTCGCGTAACCTCTGCAACGCCTCCTTGTACAGGCCGAGCATTTTGTGCACCTGGCACAGCTCCTGGCCGAGGTTGTGCTCCTGCTGCTCGTGGTCGTCTCTTTCCATGCGCAGGCGCAGCGCCTCGCTCTCGGCGTTCAGGGCCTTAATGTCCTGCTCGCGCCTGCTGATTTCGGCCTCGAGCTGGCGCCGTGCGCCCGTGCTCGCCTCGGGCAAGTCCCGCCACTTGGTGTGCGTGCTCACCAGCGCCAGCGAGATCTTGCCATCATCGCTTTCCGTGCTGCGCGATATTTCGAGGCTCACCCTGTCGCCATTCTGTTCTTGTGTGCAGCCGGACGTCGCCTTGCACAGCTGCTCCACGTTGTGCAGCAGGTCCTCGTACACCTTGATCTGCGGATGTTTGGCAGTTTCTGGCTGCACCAGCTTGATTTTCTTGCGGCTCGACATTTGTCTGACTTTTTTGACGTGGCCAGCTTTTGTCTGTCACTGGTCAAAGAGTTTGAGGAGGGGGGAGGGGAGAGGAGCCTCCAAAAAGAAGACGGAACAAAAAGGAAATGGACAGTGCAAACGGACAGAGGATGGGGGGGGGCCTCGTGTTTTTTTCATGGCCCCCCTCCCCCTACTTGCCGAAGTTTGCGGTGCCGAGAAACTTTCGCGAAAGTTTGCCGAGACTTGCGGTGCAAAGAAAGTTTCACGAAATTTACCCGAAATTTGCGGTGCGAAGAAAGTCTCACGAAAGTTGACCGGGTTTCGTACAACACAAAAAAAAAAAGAATTTCGTTATTTTGGCAATTAGCTGAATTCAAGATAGCAAAAATTTCGGGAAACATTGGCGGGCGGGGAAAATTGAATCATCTTCCCCGCCCGCCAATCTTTCCCGAAATTTTTGCAATTAAATTTAGCAGGATTGCTGAAATGCTAAAAAAAAAAAAAACTCGATTCAGTCGCTGGTCGAATTTTGCGGTGAAAGATTTCGTCGCGAAATTTGCGGTGCAAAAGAAAGTTTCGCGAAAGTTTGCCGGAATTTGCGGGTAAAAGAAAGTTTCGCGAAACTTGCCGAAGTTTGCGGTGCAAAAGAAAGTCTCACGAAAGTTGACCGGGTTTCGGACAACAAAAAAAAAAAAAAAGAATTTTGCCATTTTGGCAATTAGCTGAATTTAAGATAGCAAAAATTTCGGGGAAGATTGGCGGGCGGGGAAAATTTTCGTCGCGAAATTTGCGGTGAAAGATTTCGTCGCGAAATTTGCGGTGCAAAAGAAAGTTTCGCGAAAGTTTGCCGAAGTTTGCGGGTGAAAAGGCATTGTCACGAAACTTGCCGAAGTTTGCGGGTGAAAAGACTTTGTCACGAAACTTGCAGAAGTTTGCGGCTACAACCCCCCCCCCCCCTCCGATTTAAACGTGACAAAAAACAAAACGAAAAAAAAAACAAAAACCGAAACCCACCCTCCCCCCACCACCAAAAACGAACGCTCTTGCAGATTTTTTTCTCTCTTCGTACTAGTCAAACCCCCCCCCCTCCTATCGGCGCAGCCGGCGGCGGACCAGGCGCCGCTGGCTCGCTGCGTTGCTGGACTCGCCGCCGGGGGGCACGGACCCGCGCTACTTCTTCGACGGGGACCTGCTGCTGCCGGGCGCACTAGACGGCCCGGCGCTGACCCCGGCCCACTTCCAGCGCCTGGGCCGGCTGCTCCGGGCCCGCCTGGCGGCGGGGCTCGGGCCCGCGGGCCGGCGCCTCGTGCTCGTCCATTACTGGCTGCGCCTGACCCTCGCCGTGCGCAAGAGCTCGTGTTTCCAACTCACGGCCTGCCCACCCTCTGCCCAGGCGCTGGTGGACGAGCTGCTGCCGAACCTCGACCGCCGCTCGGAACACGGCCGCCACCTCTTCCCCGGCTTCTCCGACCTGCTGCGGCAGTTGTTACTGCCGGATGGCTCGCTGTGGTGCGAGGACTGGTGCGAGCCCGCCGGCGAGCACGCGTACGCGCTCAAGCCGCACGTCACGCCGGCCGTGCTGGAGCCCGTGCTAAGTGACCTCTGGGGGCTCGGCGCGGGGGGCTCCGTGGGCGGCTGCGCCCGCTGCGCCGGCGCCGAGCCACCCCCGCCCAAGCGCCGCCGCCGCCGCGCGGGTGGCTCGGCGCCCACGGAGCCCGCGTGGCTGCACCCCCACCCCGGCCTCTGGGTGCCCCAGGACCTGTGGCGCCAGGAGCAGGCCCTCGCGGGCCGCCTGCGGGACCTGGCCACGTCGGGCTGCGGCCACCTGCTGGCCAGGCTCCGGGCCCGCGGGCCGGGGGCTGACGCCTTCGTGCCCAGCGAGGAACAGCGCCGCGCCGCCGAGGTGTGCCTGCGCTCGCGCCTCGGCGTCCTCGTCGGGGCCGCCGGCACGGGCAAGACCTCGCTGGCCGCTCTTGTTCGTGGCCGTGACGTGCCAGGCCGTCGCCGCCGCCCGGCGGGCCTGGGCCGGGGGCCCCGGCCCGGCTGGGGACGCTGCCGGGGACCCCGCCTGCCGCCAGTGCCGCGGCCCCCGCCGCCGGCCGAGGGCTGGGGCTCGTACGTCACGACCGGCTTCTACACGTCCGCCCTGCTAGAGGCGTACGCGGCGCTGCCGCCGAGGCCCGCCTGGCCGACGCCCGCCCTCGTGGTCGTCGACGAGCTGTCCTTGTTCAGTCCGGCGGCCCTGCTCCGCCTCTTGGACGTGCTGGCCGGGCTTGCCCCCTCGGTGGCGGGCTTGCTCCTGCTCGGGGACAGCGCGCAGCTGCCGTCCATGGGGCAGGGCTGCGTGCTGGCGCTGGCCCAACGCCTGTTCCCCGCCTGCTGCGCGTGCCTGGACACCGTCAGGCGCGGCCAGGCCGGCGCCGGCGGCCTGACACAGGTGCAGCGCCTGGCGCGGACGCTGCGCCCGGGGGCCGACCCCCGCAGCATCGCGGAAGTGCGCGCCTGGCCCGACGCGGTCCTGCTACTTCCGCCTGCACGTAGGCCCCGACGAGCTGCGCGAGTTAGCCCTTGGCTGGTTCCGGCAGTACGAGCCCCCCGGGGGGGTGACCCGCGGGGCCGTGCGCGGGGGGTTGCGCTGCCCGAGCTACCAGCTCGCGACCGTGCGGGCGCAGGAAAGGCAACTGCTCAACGAGTGGCTGGCGGGGGCCGCCGGCGCCGTCCGGGCGGCCGACGGCGTCCAGGCCCTGCGGCCGGGGCTCAAGGTCCGGCTGAAGGCGCCCCGCGGCTGCCCCGCGAGGCGGGTCCTGGCGCAGGCGGCGCGCATCTTCGTCGAGCCGGGGGATCTGTGGGCCGAGAACGCCCCGCCGGCCGCCGCGCCGGCCAGGCTCGTCCGGGTGCCGCCGGACCAGGGGCCCTGGGCCCGGCTCGAGGAAGTGCGGGCGGTGGGCTACCTGCTCGACATCTCGGACGTGTGGTTGCAATGTTCGCGGGACGCCAAGAACGTGGCGGTGCGGTGCTTTCCCGGTGGCAGCGCGCTGCCGGACACCCGCGCTCCCCTGCCGGCGCAGGTCGGCCGGCGCTCCTGTCCCCTGGCTTTCCGGCGCTTCCTCGTCTGGACGGGCGCGGTGGGGGGCCGCGCGGGCCTAGTGGAGTTCTACAGCCAGGACCAGCACGGCCGGGCAGCGCTGGAGCTGGGGTACGCCCTCACCGACGTGTGCGTCCAAGGGGGGGAGCTCCGGCACCTGCACCTGGTCCTGTCGCCGCACGCTTCGCCGCGCCACTACTTTCTGCGCCAGATCGCCTACACCGCCCTGACCCGAGCCACCCGCACGGCCAGCATCGTGCTGCCGCTGGCGGGCGGACGGGGCCGGCTGACGCCCCGCGAGTATTGGGAAAAGGTCAGGCGCGCCGACGTCCGGGTGCTCACGGCCACGGTGGAGGGGGCGCCCCCCTCGCTCCCCGCCGCCGCCGAGCAGGAGGTCGGGCCGGAGGCCGCGGGGGGGTCCTAGCATCTACTCCGCGCTAGTTCACCCCGCGGCTCGCAGCCCCCGGCCCGCCTCTTCCCCGGCCGGCCGGCTACGAGCGGGGGAGCCGTTGGGCGGGACGGGGGGGGGTGCGCCCCCCCTCCCTATCGCGAGCCCAGCAGCACGGGCGCAGTCAAAGGAGCTGGTTACTCTAGCTAACGGTACGTTGCCTCGTTGTTGGTCGGCGGCCAGAACTAAAGCCAGAGCGCAGTTCAGGACGACAAGAGCCAAGAAAAAGGTGGTGGCCGGCAACCGAGCCAGCTACCACCGAAAGAAGAAAGGGCCGGCCCACGTTAGGTTTTTTAATGTTTCGTCGTCCGGAGTTCCCGCTTGTCCTTCTAGCCACGGCCAGCCATCATTGCAGACAACCACCCCTGCGTGCTCACCGTGGTTGGCCTTTCCCCGGGGGCGTGCCGACAAGTCTAGCCCGCAGGCCCTCACTCCTGCCACAGCCGTGGGTGGAGCCAGCCTAGATACCGCAGCCGGGGCAGCCGTGCCAAGTGTGGCAGCCCCGCGCTCGTCAGTCGTGTACAGGCTGCCAATTCCAGTTCCTCCAGGTGCCACAGCCGTGTCAAGTGAATCAAGCCCGCGTCAGTCAGCCGCTGACAATGGCTGAGGTCCAGGTGCCGCAGCCGGGGCAACCCGGCCAGGTATGGTAGCCCCGTGCCTGTTATCTCTGTCGCTTTCAGCTCTAGGTGCTGCAGGTGCTGCAACCCCGCCAGGTGCTGCAGCCCGACGTCTGCCAGTCCCCTGCAGTAGCCCAAGTCCAGGCGCTGCAGCCGCTGCAAGGGCGCCAGGTACTGCAGCCCCACGTCCGTCACTCGAGAACATGAACTCAGGCTTAGATACCGCAGCTGGCGCAGGGACGCCAGGCGTGCTAGCCCCGCGTCCTGCATTTCATAACACCAGCCCAGGTCTAGGTGCTGCAGCTGGTGCAGGGGCGCCACGTGCGCTAGCCCCGCGCCTGTCAGTCCATGACAGTAGTGCAGGTTTAAGTGCTGGAGCCGAGTTAGCCCTGCCAGGGGTGCCAAATCCGCGTCGGTCAACGACAGGCCGCCCAGGTCTAGGTGTTGCAGCTGGCGTAGTAGTCAAGCACCGTGTCCACGTGCCTGTTAATTGTTTACAGTCATTGAGGCTGAGGTGCCGCAGGTGCCTGAGCTCCGCCAGGCACGCCACTCCCGCGTCCGTCAGACCCTGACAACCGCATAGGTTTAGGTGCCACAGCTGCCGCAAGCCCGCCAAGCGCGCTAGCCCCAGGCCTGTCAGCTGGGTGCATTCCAGGAGGTCCAGGTGCCGCAAGTCCTCCAGTTCAGCCAGGTGTGCTAGCCCCCTGTCCGTCAGCAGCTGCCGGCAAGCGCGCAAGCCCAGGTGCTGCAGCCGGCCTAGTTTCTTCAGGCGCCCCAATCCCGCGTCCGTTATGGCTAAGCAGTCGCTCAAGTCTAGGTACTGAAGCTGGTGTAACTCCGTCAGGTGCGCTAAGCCCGCGTCCGTCAGGTCGGGACAATTGTCCAGCTCTAAGTGCTGCAGCCCGTGCAGTGTTCCTAGGTGCGCCAATCCCTCGTTCGTTATTCCAGGACAGTCGCTCAGGTCTAGGTGTTGCAGGCCCCGCAGCTTGGCCACGTGCACCAAACCAGCGCTCGTTATTTCTGGACATTCGCTGAGGTCTAGGTGCCGCAGGCTCTGCAGCTCCGCCAGGTGCCCCAGGCCCGCGTCCGTTACGTGTTCGCAACCGCTCAAGTCTAGGTGCCGCAGGCCAGGCAGCTCCGCCAGGTGCACTAGCCCCGCGCCCGCCAGCCCGGGGGAGCGGGTCAATTCCAAGTGCCGCAGCTGGCCCAAGCTAGCCAGGGGCGCCAGCTCACCGGCCCCGAGTTCACCCGACAGCGCGCCCAGCCTCAGACTGCGCAGGCTCCCGCGCCAGGCCTCCAGGCCTGTCAGGCATTGGCTGCTTAAGCCGGGGCAGGATGTCAGGTCTAAGTGTGACAGCCCGGGGACGTAAGGGGGCGACCTCTGTAGCAACTCCAGGGTGGCAGCGGCCGTTTCCCGCCAGTTCCTCTTCAGCACCAGCCCCTCGACCGAGACCCGGGGGCGGAGCCACCACAGGTCTACCAGGACCTGCTTGTATGGCCAGACCTCTAGCCAGGGCACACGGGGCCGGGCCCCGGCCCGGCGCCAGGCGTGCCCCCACAGCTCTACCAGGCGCACGTGCTCGGGCCGGGCCAGGTCCAGCTCCCGGTTCGCGGCCCCGGTCATTGGCCAGGCAGCGGGTGAGGACGGCCACCGGTAGTGCTCCGGCGAGGCACAGGCTAGCGTGGCCACGTCCGCCCAGCCCAGCCAGCGTAACGACCGCAGGTAAGCGTCGCTGGCTTGCATTCAGAGGAGGGGGCCGAGAGGGGCGCGCTGGTGCTCGGAATACCTTTATTGCCACGGCTGCCGCTCCCCGGCGCTCTGCGTGCGGCGAGCAGGCCGGAAGGCGGTGGGGGAAGGGGGGAGGGGGGGGGGGGGAAGAAGGGGGGGGCGGGATGCCAAGGCTACGGGGCCCGGGGGGTGGCCTCTTCTTCTTCCCCAGAGGGCTCACGAGAGGAGGAGGCCGGCCCCACCCCCAGGGGCGTGCCGGCACAGCCGCTTTTACCTCAGGTATAGGTACTGCAGCTGGGGCAGCGAGTCCAAGGGCTGCAGATCCTCGCGCCTCAGCTGTGTGCAGGAGGTCAAGTCCAGGTACTTCAGGTGCGGCAGCCCTGCCAAGTGCCGCAGCCCCACTCGTCAGCCCTGTGCAGTGTGTCAAGTTCAGGCGCTCTAGGTGCCGCAGCTTCGCGACGCCCTGCATCCCCGCGTCAGTCAATTTCAGACAATAGTCAAGTTCCAGTTGCCGCAGCTGGGGCAACCCCGCCAAGTAGTCCAGCCCCGTAGCTGTGTCCACCCCAAAACCAGGAACTGCAGGTGCTGCAACCCTGCCAGGTGCGCTAGCCACGCGTCCGTCACCGCCTTGCAAAAGCCTAGGTGTAGGTGCTGCAGCTGCTTTAGCTCGGCCAAGGGCTCCAGCACCGGGTCGTCAGTCACACACGCGGCGGTCAGGTCTAGGCGCTGCAGCTGGTGCAGGGTCCTCAAGTGCTGCGTCCACCTGCCTGTCAATTGTGTACAGCCATTCAGGCTGAGGTACCGCAGGTGCTTCAGCTTCTCTAGGCAGTCCATTCCCGCGTCCGTCAGTCCTTGGCAAGAGCTTAGGTCTAAGTGCCACAGCTGCCGCAACGCCGCCAAGTGCTGCAGCCCCGTGCCGTTCAACTGTTCGCATTCCGCGAGTTCGAGGTGCCGCAAGTGTGCCAGCCCGGCCAGGGGTGCCAGCCCCTCGTCGGTCAGCTTCGGGCATTCGCGCAAGCCTAGGTGCTGTAGCTGGCCCAAGTTCTTTAGGCACTCCAGCCCCCCGTCCGTTATCTCCTCACAGTAGCTCAAATCTAGGTACTGAAGCCGCTGCAACTTTGCCAGGCGCGCAAGACCTGTGCCCGTCAGCCTCGGACAACTGTCTAGCTGTAGGTGCTGCAGCTGGAGTAGCCCCTCCAAGTGCCCCAGTCCCTCGTCCGTTATCTCCGGGCAGTCGCTCAGGTTTAGGTACTGAAGCCGGTGTAGGCTCCTCAGGTGCCTCAAGCCTTCGCTTTTTATCTCCGGGCAGTCCTTCAAGTCTAGGTGTTGCAGGTCCTGCAGCCCCGCCAGGTGCACCAAGCCTGTGCCCGTTAGTCGAGCACAAGAGCTTAGGTCTAAGTGCCGCAGCTGGTGTAGTGTCTGTAAGCGCTCCAGTCCAGCGTCCGTTATTGCCTCGCAGAGCCTCAAGCCTAGGTGCCGCAGGCCCTGCAGCCCCGCCAGGTGCACTAAGCCCGCGTTCGTCAGCCCCGGACAAGAACTGAGGTCTAGGTGCCGCAGGCCCTGCAGCCCCGCCAGGTGCACTAAGCCCGCGCCCGTCAGCCCCGGACAAGAGCTGAGGTCTAGGTGCCGCAGGTCCTGCAGCCCCGCCAGGTGCTCCAGGCCCGCGTCCGTCAAGCGTCCGCAGCCGCTCAGGCTCAGGTGCCGCAGCAGGCGCAAGCCCCGCAGGCGCACTAGCCCCGCGCCCGCCAGCCCGGGGCAGCGGGTCAATTCCAAGTGCAGCAGCTGGCCCAAGCTAGCCAGGGGCGCCAGCTCGCTGGCCCCGAGCTCGCCCGACAGTGCGGCCAGCATCAGGCTGCGCAGGCTCCCGCGCCAGCCCTCCAGGCCTGGCAGGTATTCGCTGCCCAGGCGGGGATAGGAGGCTACGTCCAGGTGCGACAGCCGGGGGAGGCAGGGGGGCAAGCCCTGTAGGCACTGCAGGGCGGCAGCGGCCGTTACCCGCCAGCCCATTCTCACTACCAGCCCCTCGATCGACACCCGTGAGCCGAGCCACGACAGCTGTGCCAGGATCTGCTCGTGTAGCCACACCTCTAACCGCGGCACACGGGGCCGGGCCCCGGCCCGGTGCCAGGCGTGCCCCCACAGCTGTATCAGGCGTCTGTGCTCGGGCCGGGCCAGGTCCAGCTCTCGGCTTCCGGTCGCTGGCCAGGCCGCGGGTGCGGACGGCCACCCGTAGTGCTCCGGCGAGGCGCAGGCTAGCGCGGCCAAATCCGCCCAGTCCAGCCATCGTAACATCCGCAAGTAAACGTCGCTGGACTGCATGCCGCCGACCAGGGGGGGGGGGGGGGGGGAGAGAAGCAGGAGAGCGCGGGCGCCCCAGAATACCTTTAGAGCCAGGGGCGGCCGCCGCCCCCGGCGGCCCGCGTGCGGCGGACAGGACGGAAGGCGGTGTGGCGCGGGAGGGGAGGGGGGGGGGGGGGGGGAGAGCGGGGGAGGGGGTAGGGGACGGGGGCGGGGGGGGGGGGGGGGGGGGGGGGGGTAGGGGCACCCCCCCCCGCGGCGACCTTCCGGTGCCTGCCCGACGACGCCCGTAGTCTGTCCGCGGCCCAACGCCCCCGCCGCCCGCCCCACCCCCCCCCCCCCCCCCCGTCAGGCGGTAGCTCAAACCGACCAGCCCCCACAAAACCAGTCCCGGCGTTGGTGGTGTGTCTAATGTCGAGCCAGGCCCGTGGCACTGACCAGGCGCCAGAAGAAGCCAGCGCGCCGGTGCTGGCAGCCCAGGTCAGAACTCCCTCTCCCTAACCAGAACCAGGGCGCCGGGCCGGCGGAGAGCACTGGCTGGTCACGTGCTGGGTGACAGGACCAAGGCTGCGCGGGCGTGGCCGTCCCCTCGACGCTGCCCTCCCCAGCCCCGCCGGCTGGACCGACGAGCCCCCGGGAGGCCGCCGAGGCTCCGACGCGGGTCCAGGACCTAGAGGAACAGAGCGCGCGCTGCACGACGGCCGCGGCACGCAGTGTTGTCTGGGACCGGGTGCGCCAGGAGGTGATCAGCGAGGCTGAGGCCAGGCTCAAGGCGTTCCTGCGGAGGGACGGACCGGTCGAGGGCCTGGACTGGACCGTCGTGCAACAAGAAGTGCTGGCTGCGCTGCGGGGGCCCGGGGACGGCCAGCGGGGGCTCAGCCGCGGTGGCGGCGAGAGCGGTGAACACCCGGCCAAGCGGCAGAAGACCGAAGTCGCGAACGCCGGCGATGCTGAACCCGCCGCGGCCTCGCCAGGCGTGCCGAGCCAACAGCCCGAGGGCCAGCCTGGCTCTGCTGCCTAAGCTACCCGGCGCCCCCCCCCCCCCCCCCCCGCCCCCCCCCCCGAGACACGGTTGCGGGCGGACGGGGGGTGCGTGCGTGTCCGAGGCAGGGCCAAGCCGGCCCTGCTTGCTCTCTTCCGCGCTCTCGGCCTGTACTCCGGCCTTTAGCCAGCAGAGCTAATAATTAAATGAACCACTCGTTGCTGACCTAGCTAGCCTGTGTATTTGTGGTAGCCGGGCTGGTCCGGACTCCAGGGAAGAGGGCCCGCCTTCGGCCGGGCCACGCCAGCCGGGGTCCACGCAGGCAGGCGAGCTTGCTAGCGCGCGGGGGGGCACCTTCCCCCCCGCGCCCGTCGCCTGTCGCCGTCCCCTTCCCCGCTGAGGGGGGGGAGAGAGGAAGGGAAGGGAACACAGACCCCGCCTACGCTTCCGGTGGGGGTGCGGCAGGGGGGGGGGGGGGGGGGGGAGGAAGGGGGGGTGACCGCTTCCGGCAGGCAGGCCAGCGACGCCACCGAGGAAGAGGAAAAACACGGAGCGCTGGGCAAGGGAGCCCGGACGTCGGGACGCAGGAAGACGTCGGGATGCAGGAAGACGTCGGGGTGCAGGAAGTGGAGGTCAGCTGGGAAGAGGCCGCGGACGGCCCCGTGCCTGCACGCGTCGTGGCGGCTCTGGGTAGTCAAGTAGGCGTCTTGGTCAAGGTGGGGCCAAGGTACTGCCCAAACCCTACGGAGCCGCGTGTGAGTGTGACGAGCAGGCCAGGCCACGCAAGAAAGCCAGGCGGCACGACCCCCAGGCAGCGTTGCAAGCTAGCCTAGACTCGCTGCGAGCTAGCCTAGACTCCCTGCCGACGGGCGACGAGCTTACTGACCCGCTGGTGGCGAGCCTACGGGCCGAGCTGGGCGCAGCAGGGGGCAGCCCCCCCGCCGCGCTCCCCGACGCGCTCACAGATCAACTCAGCGCCCGTCTGGTCACTCATTATTACCGGCCCGCCGAGCGCGAGGCAGTCCGCCGCTGCGTCTACTACCTGAGGCTGAAGACCGCACGCAGGCAGAACAGCCAGGGCGGCGGCGGGCCACCACCGCCAACGGGCACGCAGCCGCTAGGCAGGCGTACGCGCCAGTCTGGACAACGCCTCTTGCAGGCCCGGCAGAAGCAAGAGGAGAGGCTCTACGAACAGCTGCACCTCGGAGCCCCGCCAGGGCGCCCGTGCTGCCGCCAGCGCTACCGCGAGGGGCTGGCGCGGGAGATGGCCGCCTGGCTCCCTCTACTACCCACTCCTACGGAACTCGCGCCGCAGTTGCTGATGGCCGGCGAACCGCTGTACGAACTCTATCGCCTGGCGCGGGAGGAGGGCGCGGGGAGGCCGAGCGACTCGGAGCTGAAGAACTGGTCCACGGTCTGCCAGGGAGTGCTGCGCCTTTGCCTGCCGGGGCTCGGCCCGTTTAAGAGCGCAGAACCGGGCACGGACGACTATGCAGCTCTGCAACGTCTGTTCGGGGCCAGGCGTGGAGAGGAGGAGCACTCCACTGCCAGGTTCTGGATCTACTGCCTGCTGCTGGAACTATACCGCGCGGGAGGGCGCCGGCTACGAGGGCTGCCCCGCACCCTCCCGAGGCCGGACGACCTGGCCAGCGCCAACCTGCCGCCCGCGCCGCCCCCTGCCGTCCGTCCCTTGCCTCGGCCCTACAACTTTTGGCCCCAGGTCCTGCGGTCGGAGGTAGACGGCTTGGAGCGGGGGACCTCGCCTTGGGGTGAGCCCCTCGTACTCCTGGAGCACGACCTGGCCATCGCGTGTGCCAGCAGCTTCAAACTCGACGTAGACCTGGACGACGACGTAGACCTGGACGACGACGTAGCCACGGACGACGACGTAGCTGCGGACGAAGACCGTGGACTGCGGGGGGTGGGCTGGAGGGGGCCGTTGTCAGCCCTAGGCCAGGCCATGGCTATCCAAGTTACCCGGATCGAATACGTGAGGAGACAGCCCCGCTCGCCCGCCGGACCCCGCTACTTCTTCTTTTTCCATGGAAACTGACTCCTTAATCCCCATCTCCGGCGCTCTCTGCCGCTGTGGCCGCTGCTGACCGAGGACGGGGCTGCGCTGCAGGAGCCCAACCTCCTGGTAGAGGACGAATGGCCGGCCCCTCTGTGCTTGGACGAGAGAATGCATGACATCTGCGCTAAATGGGCGCACAGGCCCCTGCAGTTACTGCGCCTGCGAGATGGGCGGGTAGGCTACGCAGCCGAGCTCCCACTGAACGCCCTTGACCGGCAGGCAGCAGAAACCAAGTTTCGGAGCGTGCTCGCGAGGTGGCTCCGTCCGTTCCGGAAGACGGTAGCCAACCTGAACAAGTATTATGAGTTTTGGGAGTCCACCGAGGTAGTCCTGGACCGCCGGCCGCCCTACCTGCTCAAGCCCCCCCGGCCCGTCGTTCCGCTAGCCGGCGCTGGGCTGGGACAGGAAGCTGCGGTGGTCGGACGACGAGGCGCGGGACCGACGGGTGCTGACCCTGCGCAGCCTGCTGGTAGGGGCCCTGGGCGTGCTTGACGCCCGCCTAAACCCCATTGTCTCCGCGGCGGGGGAGGCTCTCCTGTACAGCGGCCAGGCCGACGTGGGCGGCCACGAACACACGGCCCTGCGACGCCTCTGTGTCGCTCTGTCCCTGTTGCGCGAGCTAGACCCTGGCTGGCACTGCCCCGAGAAGCTTTGTCCCGTCTCGATCCACCTAGGGTTCGGAGTTTGGCCACATACCTACCATTACGGACCACAGCGGTCCCGAGCCCCAAGTGCCGGAAACGGACTTTACGGTGTACGTGTGCTCGTCACACGAACACGCTTTCCTGCTCTGCAAACAACGGGCAGGCAACACCGTGAAGCTCACTCTTTGGGACCCCAACGGCAGCAGGTCTGGCACTTACCAGCTGCTCCAGCATGTCTGCCGCGGGTTGGCCTTGCGGGACCAGCACGGGCAGCGCCTGGCCCGTCTGCTAGGCCTAGCGGAGGCCGGGCTGACCGAGGCCAGCCTGGGTTGCTACGTGTACCCGCGGGAGACGCCTACTCTCCAAGGAGACGAGGGTTCGTGTACTACGCACGCGTTGCTGCTGGCGGCGGTGGCCGTGGTGGAAGGGCCCGACCGGCTGCCCAAGCAGGGCGCACAGGACCTCTCGGACGCGTGGTTGCTCTTAGGCAGTGCCCTGGGCTGGCGGTGGTGCTTGCCGCCGGAGGCGCGCGCCCGGATGCTGTTCCTGCCGCCCGCGGAGGCCGACGACAGCGGGGCAGACGACTTCCAAGAGACGGCCGTGCTGCGGGCCCCGTGAGCGCGGCCCGTAATCCGCCCGGCGCGGCAGCCCTGCCCCCCCGGCGTCGCGGGCAGGCGCCCGCCCGTACGCACGGGGCGGGAAGAGCGCGGGGCGTGGTCCGCGGGCGTGTGGGGAAGGGGGGGGAGAGCGTGGGGCGTGCGTGGGGCGTGGACGCCTGGCGCCCGGCACCGAACGAGCGGACCGGTGGAAGAAAAAGACGCACTGGGCGCTGCGCGCTGGGTGCGGGGGGGGCGAGGGGGGGGGGGGGGGGGGGGGGGGAGGGAGCGGAGAGGGGGAAGGGGAGGGGGGGGACCTCCCACCGTGGGGAGCGTGCCGGGGGGGGGGGGGGGATTGTACGCCCCTGCTCCCCTCCCCCCAAAAGTCCGTCAGCAGCGAGGCTCCGAACACGACCGGCATGATGGGAGGCACGGCTAGCAGCCAAGGCACGGCTAGCAGCCGAGGCACGGCTAGCAGCCGAGGCACGGCTAGCAGCCGAGGGACGGCTAGCAGCCACCGCGCTCGTCCGAGCTCGGTGGTGGCACCAAGGCCCAAAAAGCCACGTACCACTCCCCGACCAGCCCCCCGTGGACAAGGCCTGCGACAGCTGGCCGCGGCCACTGCGACCGGGCCAGAGCCACCGCCTCGTCAGGCGCGCCCCGTCGTGGCGCCGGAGGCGGCATCTCCCCCCCCGCCCGAGCCGGACTTTGAAAGCGTCGTCTTGGCCACCCTGAGCACCTTAGACCTGGCCGAAATCCTGCTGTCTACGCTCGACGGTGTAGTGGTGGTGGACACGGTCGTGCTGGAGGGGAGCGGGTCGACCGAGCAGCCGCCCGTGCGCACCGGGTTGTCCGAGGAGTGTTCCCTGTTGCCCGAGCTCCAGCTCACGGGCGCCTTTCTCGCTGCACCCAACTCGCCCAAGGAGTGTTCCATCTGCCTACAAGACTTGGTCGTAGGGGACTGGCTGCGGGGGCTCCAGTGTGCGCATTACCTGCACCGGGCGTGCGTCGACCCCTGGCTACGCACTAAGGACTCGTGCCCCGTGTGCCGCCTAGTGGTGTCGTAGGCGGGGGCCAGCGCGCCGTCGCCGCCGTCGGTAGCGTGTGGGCTCTGGTCCCGGGACTACCGCCTGTGGGACGGCGCGCCGCCCGCCGAGCGGGCCCGGTTCTCGCGGCAGCTCCGGGCCAGAACGGGGCTGCCCCCCCTGGCCGGGCGCGAGCTGCGGCGCGTGCACCCGCTGACGGCCACCGCCATCTCCTTCCTGTTCGCTCGCTTCGGCCTGCCCGTGGCCGCGCAGGTCGTGGTGCACAGCCCGTCGCTGGCGGTGGCCAGCAGCATAGACCAGGTCTGGCGCTGTTCGGCGGGCCGCCTGTGGCTGCTGGAGCTCAAGAAGGCCCAGTCCGCCGGGCGGGCGCACGGGGAGCAGGCGCGGGCGCCGCCCCTGGCGCACGCGCTCTGGCGCACGTGAGCGGACACGGAGGAAAACCGCTTCCTCGTGCAGGCCGCGCTCGGTCACGCCCTCTTCGAACTCACGTACGACCTGGCGGCCGAGCCGCAGCCGCCGCGCTCCGCCGTGGTGTGCGTGGGCACCTACGGTGTGCGGGTAGCGTGCGTGCCGGAGGCCATGCTCGGGGCCGCGCGCGAGTTCTGCCGGACGGTGTGGGCCGGGCACACCGGCCGGGCCCTGCCGGCGGTCGGACAAAGGTAGAGGGGGGGTATCTAATAAAAGCCAGCGCTCTACACGCTCCTAGCCGCTTCTCTGGGGATCAGTGCGAGAGCGGTGGAACCACAGCCCCCACTGCTTGGCCTACATCAAGGCCGCGGCCGCCGCAAGCAAGCTGTCTAGGATTGGCCTGCCCCCACGTGCTGGCGGGCAACCACAGCAGGCCCCAGCACACGCGCGCGCGTGCGCCACGGCTGCTTCGGGACCTGGCCATACGCCGGGGGCCAGGAGGAGACGCCGCCCCCCGCTTGCCGGCGACCGTCGAGATCGACCTGGTACACGCCACGAGTTTGGTGCCCGCTAATACCAGCCTGGTCCTCAAGCTGGACACGGAGGGCTGCGAGTTCGAGGTCATGTCCGGCCTGCGCGCCCTCTTCGAGGCCCGGCGCGTGATTTACGCGGTGGTCGAGTACAACCGAGCCAGGTGGTGCCGCCGCGAGGAGGGCCAGCCGTGGGCCACACGTGTGCGACCCCGTCCGCTTCAAGAGCGACGCGCTGGTTGTCTTCGCTTGGCTGACTAAGGCTGCACGAGCCCAGGGCGGACCAGGGGGGGGGGGGGGGGGTCGCCCTTGATTTCCTCCTCTGGAGCGCGGTGTCTCGCCGGCCCGCCGGACAGGCCTCAGATTGGCGGCCCCGGCTGGCGGTTGGCCGCCGCCCGCCGCACCGGCTTAGTGCGAGGCCAGGCCTGCCACCTAACCAGCACGGTCTAGGCCGCTGGCAGCGGTCTCCGGAGGTGCTGTGTGCGCCGGGACCCGGCGACAGTGCAAGTAGTAACTCCCCGGCGTGGCTTGGCCGGACTTGGCCTGGTGTGGACAGCGCGGCGGTGAAATCCTCAGTCGGCCCTTCTCACTCGGGTTCCGCCGGTGGGCGGGCCGAGGCCATGATTTGTAATAAAAACCCTGCTTTTATTCTGGCCACCACAGCGGTTGCTACCGGCTGCTACCGGGCCAGGCTTAAATAGGCAGCTTCTTAACTAATCCCGTAGTCCCACCACGCGGCTCTCCGGACCAGCACCGTTAGAAATTGTCTTACCTGAGGCTTCCCAGTCTTAGGCGGGACTAGTTGGGCGTTCCAGCTGCAATCCTTCCCGTCTGTACCTTTCCAGTGAACTCTTTGCCCCTCTTCGTTCCACCAATGCACAGAATACCCGGTCTCATTGGGCAGTCAATCAGTGCGATACTGATCACCAGTAGTAGGCATTTCGTGCAAGGCACCCAGATGCATATTAAATTCCCGCAAGTAGTGCCTGGCCTGGCAGAACTGGGTTCGCCTTTTGAACATCTTCGGGGACAGGCTCTGGCTCCACCACTTAACACAGCGCTCAAAGTCTGCCTGGCCCGTTGGGGCTACCAGTAGGGGCTGCATAAATCGCCAAATGGTACCTACCAAGGCTGAGCTCGTACGATTATAGCTGTTAGCCACAAAGCTTAGCAGGTTGGATAGCATGACGGTAGCTCTGTACTCGGAAGGCGCTGGGTCGAGCCACAGCAGGTAATGAGGGTCCATATCCAGCACAAGAAAACCCGGTGGTTCAGCCGTCGTCGTGATGTTAGCAGGCTTCAGATCGGCCATCAACAGCGGGACAATGTCGGCCGAGAAGCTTAGCACCCTCGCCAGGAAGCTCCCGAATTCCTTGGTGGGGAGCCGGACCGTCAACTTCTTCGCTTGTTCTAGGTCTAGGGTAAGGGCGGCCCCCGCGCGGGCGAGGTCCATCACGAGCCAGAACGTACTACCACCTGGCCCTTTGCCGTCGACGCGGAGGTAGCCGTACACCTTGGGCGCTAGCCCCCTTCTTGCCAGGTGGTGTTGCAGACCCAGATACTCTAATTGGGCGGCCGAAGGTTGCCGCGGGCTCCCCTGCCGCCCGATGCGTTTGAGCACTAGCTTGCGACGATGCAGAAGCAGGACGGAGTCCTTGGCCAAGGACTGCTCGTCCTGGGAATGGGGAGCTTTGCCTATTTTGCAACTCGCCCAGTCTTCGTCGGTCGCTACGAAGAAAGAGAGGGCTTGCAACCACGCGGGGAGCCTTGGGTCCGGATAGAGTGGTAGCTTCTTTGACTTCAGTTCCTGCTCGCCGGGTTCCCAGCGGGTAACCTGGTTCTTAACGTCGGTGGGATAGGGTTGTACATTTAGGAACAGCGCAGATAGCTGGCACGGCCGGCAGGGGTCGCACGGCCCTGGCTGCGCACACCCGTGGCAGCGCCGGCGCGACTCACACGCAAACCTAGGGGCCAGGGGGTGTGTAGGCGGCATGGTGTTGTGTGGCCCGGCCGGCGCCAGACGCGGTGGTACTGGGCCCGGCGAGCTAGCCGAGGCCTCGTCAGCCGCAATCGAGCGCGGGGGCCCGGGGCCATTGAAGGGCCCGCTGGGAGGGGGCGCTTCTGGCCCGCGTTGACACTCGTGCCGGGGGGAGGGACGGACATCTTCCCGTGGGTTCGGGAGAGAGAGGTGGGGCACCGGAGCTTTGTCGCCTCCTCTGACCCTGACATCCCTCCTGTCCTCTCCCCCCCTCCTGTCCTCCTGCGCCTCCCCCCCCCCTCGGACCTTTGACGCCTTTACATCCCCTGGGGGTGGACGACCTCCCCCCCCTCATGTCCTCCTTCCCGCGCGGCTGGGCCCCCTTTCCCTGCCATCCCTCCCACCGTACACTCCCCGCCGTACACTCACGGCGGACCCCCCTCTCCCGGCCCTCACTCCCACCGTACACTCGCCTCCGCGGCCCCCACCCTTTCCTCTTCCCCTCCGTCCCGGCGGACCGCCGAGCCCGGCCCTTCCTTCTTCCCCCCTCTGCCGCACAAGCTTGGTACGCTCACGGGACTCCTTTAGTCGCTCCGTACTGGTTCAACGGACTGCTGCCGAACAAGCGAAGGCCAAGCCTCGGTCGCCGGCCCAGGCAGTCATGTCTGCGCGGGACCTTAAGATTTGGCTAGCCGAATCAGTACACGTAGTAAGGTGTCGACGCGTCCAACCGTGAAGTCCTCCTCAGGAGGGGCACTTGTCAGAAGGGTGCGTAGGGGGGGGGGGGGGAAGCAAAAATGCCCTCCTTCCTTTGGAATCAATTCTGCAATAAATGTCAAAGTGGCGACTTCACGTCGAAGGAAACCATCAAGGATCTCGCAAACCCTCCCCTCCCCCCCCCCCCCAAAAGCCAAGCCCGGGGGGATTTTGAACTTGCGCCCCCGAGGAGGGGTGAGGAAGGGAGGAGGGGGGGGGGGAGCGGGGGGCCCTGTGCAGATAATTTAGGCTTTTAAAAAAAGGCGACCGCTCCCGGATGAGAAAGTGATGAGGAGAGGTCCGCAAGACCTCCCCCCCCCCCCCCCCCTCTCTCTCTTCCTTCTCCTCCCCGGGGGGAAAGGGTCCCTTCTCCCCGGGCTTGGCTTTTTTTTGGGGGGGGGGGGGAGAGAGGGGGAGGGGGGGGGGTTCTTGTCTCTGCCAGATTTGGTTCTTTTTAATTTTTAATTTTTTGTTGTTTTCCCTCCCCCGAATGCCTGCAGCTAGGAAGGGGGAGCCAGCACATGGAGTGCCGCCGGCCAAAAAGCTGTGCCAGGGCTATTCGTGCTCCAGTTGTCCCTACCGCACAGATCGCCGGGACCACCTGGCCACGCACGCACGTACGCACACAGGCGAAAAACCGTTCAAATGTACGGACTGTGACAAGTGCTTTTCAGACCAGAGCGCGCTGCGGCGACACCTACGCATTCACTCCGGTGAAAAGCCGTTCCAGTGTACGACCTGCCACAAGGGCTTTGCGTTATTGCAGCACCTGAAGCAGCACCGGCGCACGCACACTGGAGAAAAGCCGTTCAAGTGTACGGTCTGTGACAGGTGTTTTTCACAAGAAGTAAACCTCCGCACGCACTTGCCCACCACAGCGATGAGAAGCCCCACAAATGTACAGATTGCGGCAAACGGTTTTCTTTTGCGCACCATTTCGCCGCGCACGTGCGCACGCACACAGGCGAAAGACCGTTCGCGTGCTTGGTTTGCGGCCAACGTTTTGCTGCTGCCACCAACCTCGGGAGGCACCTGCTGGTCCACACATCCACCAAGCCGTACCAATGTAGCGATTGCGGCGCTACTTTCACGACGTCGTCAAACCTCCGCAGGCACGAGCGCAGTCACGAGCAGGCTCGCAGCTGGACGCACGTGTGCAACCTAGCCAGCTTCGCCACTTGGCGCTACGAGCCCGGCCAGGGGTTACTAGCGTGCACCACTCGCTGCCCTGACCAGCGCAGGCTACTAGATCACATCCAGCGTTGTCATACGCCGGAGGGCATTGCCGCGCGTTTCAAGAGCGAGGAACGCCTGGCCGAGTTCTTGCGAGACAAGCGCTGGGAGTTCGACCGCGACCGTGCCAACTTCGTGTCCTTCAAGAGCTGCCAGCAGCTGGGCTTTGAGGGCATGGGCGCCAGGCCCGACTTCCACCTGACGGGATTCCAGGCGTTGCCCGCCGGCCGCGCCTGCGTGGTTATTCTGTGCTGCGACGAGTTTGCCCATCGCTACTACGCGTGCGACGTGGTGCGCATGTACAAGATCAACGCCGCGCTCCGCGAGAACTCTCTTCTGTCCGGTTGTAAGCTCGTGTGGATCAGGTTCAACCCGCACTACTTCCTGGTAGACGGCGTTCTGCACGATCCCCCGCTGCAGGCCCGCTTTGAGCGTCTGCACGAGCTGCTCACTGACCTTAAGAGCGGGCGCCGTGGCTGGGCACAGCCGACGTCGATTCTGCACCTGTACTACGACCGGTCGACCAAAGTGGACGAGCCCGTATGGGAGGCCGCGGCGCGCGCGCTATACCACGCGGACGAAAGCCACCCACACTACCAAGTCATCAACGAGCTGCGACAGTGCGTGGTGCCTGTCTGGTAAATGGGAAAGGGAGAGGAGGGGGGGGGGGGCGCGGGGGGTGTGTGGGTATCTTTTGCGGCAAGAGCCTACAATAAACGGCCCGCTCTGGTGACTTCACGGGAATTTCCTTTTTACTTCCCTGACCATCGCAAGGTGGGGAGGTGGGTGCGGGGGGGGGGGGGGGGGGGCGACATCTCTCTCCTTCCCTCCTCCATTCTCTCTCTCTCTCTCTGTATTTCTCGTCGCCTCCCCCCCCCCCCCCCCCCTCGCCCCCCCCCCCCCCCCCCGCTTTCTCATCCCCCCCTACCGTTTTAATTTCTTTTTTTTTACTCTATGTTTACTCCCTTGTATTGGAAAAAGGAAAGCCTTTGGGTAACGGAGGGAAGCGACGGGGACAGGGGCGACAGGAAAAAAAAACGAAGCAAGAGAAAACAGAGAGAGACATCATCTAGCTTCCACTAGCCAGTCCATCCTGCTGCATTTCTTTCTTCCCCCCCCCCCCCCCCCCGCGCCCGTCATCGAGCAAAAATTGAAAAAAGAACTGTCACGCAAGGTTTTTCTTCTCCCCGAGGGAACGCCAGGGGGGGAAAAAAAGACTTGAAGCAAAAAAAAAAGGGGGGGGGAGAGGGGGGGGGGGGGAGAGAGAGAGAGAATGGACGCGACCAGCACATTCTGCTGCCGAGCATGCACGGCAAATGGGCCCCCGCCACCTTCGCTAGCCCCGTGACGCACGCTCGCCACGGACGGCATCCGTCTTGGGTAGCTGCATGCATCCCGTCGGACAGCACGATCCGCGACGTGTCGGTGGGCTGTGTGAGCGGCCGCGGCACGGACGAGAACCCCAACGATTTCACCTTTGACGATCGCAGCCTGCGGGTAGACCCGCAGAGCGGGCGCTGTGAACTGTGCGGCGGGGATGTCATTTCGTGCCCGGGCCACCAGGGCCACCTGGAGTTCCCAGAGCCGTTCCTGCTGCCACAGCTCAAGAAACAAGTCTACCAGGTGCTCGTCCTGGCGTGCAAGTTCTGTGGCGCGTACCTGTGGGAGACAGGAGCGCTGGTCTCAGCCAGGGTGCCGGCGACGACGACGTTGGCGGCCGAACTCACGGAGGCCGAGCTGGGGGCCGCGCGGCAATCGATTTCGGCGGCGCTCCCGTTCCCGGACCACAGCGCACGCGAGGCGATTGCGGCGCACTTCGAACGTTCGGACAAGGATCCTCTTCCTGATACGAAGGGCCGCCCCATGTCCGGTCGTAGGGAAACAAAATTTTGCGTAAATGGTTAAAATGTCAGTATTATTCGTAAAAACATTATTTTAATGCTAAAAAATCGTTTTTACTGCAAAAGTCTGCAAAAAAACTTTAATACCTATTGCGTCTGACTCTCAGCCCGACGTACCGACACTACAGTCAAACAGCTAGTCATACGCGCTAATTCATTGTATACGATATGTTACAAACGCTTTCCTGCAACTAAAACATATAATAAACAAACATAAACAAACCCTGCATCAATGACAAATTATTTTCCTGATTTATCTCACCTCTGGTGGCACTTGGGCGCCACCACACCGTGCCACCCAGGACAAACACGTACTGCTTGCATCCCACCTGCAATATTATAGTCGCAAAATCGTGGACGGCTACATGTCATGCATAGATTTTATGTAAAGATAAATTAAATGGAATAAAAAAGAAAAACTTAAAACTAATTATG
This sequence comes from Paulinella micropora, assembly GCA_019918135.1. Taxonomy (NCBI): domain Eukaryota; phylum Cercozoa; class Imbricatea; order Euglyphida; family Paulinellidae; genus Paulinella; species Paulinella micropora. The sequence goes on along the minus strand of WBZZ01006968.1, from coordinate 308,405 downwards.
AAGATTGCTTTGGCGGGAAAATCCACGCCTGTGGTGGCACTTAGCGCCACCTCTTGCTCTGCACCCGCAAAACAGTATTATTACATGTCCCGATCCCGGATATCACGGAAGTACTGATTCCCCGCTAGAAATACAGCAGTGAACAAAACAAAACAACACTAAACTTGAAACAAAAAATCCTTGATGAATGCGCGCTGAGCGCGCACCGGCGCGACCGATCGCCTGCCACCTGCGTACCACCTCGCTCTCCTTCTTTTCCCACCACTCCGAAAAAGCCAACGTGCGGCTACTCCCTGGTACCAAGACCCTAAGCGTGTCGTTTCTAGTGTGCTCGAGGAAATCCCAAAGATCTTGCAGCGGCTCGGTCAGAGCCAAGAAAAATGTTTCTGGTAGGCCCAGATACTGCAGGCAACGCAGCCTATCCGCCCACGCAGCTTGCGGGGCCGGGGGGGCCACCACGTTCTTCAATAACAGCTGTGGCAAGTCCGCTATGTACGGGGGGATGCGGACGGTGCCCTTGATCAAGACCTGTGCCGCCCTGGCTGCACATTGCATGCTAGCAAGCCAACGTCGCAGGCCGCGTACCAGGTTACGCTCGTAGTTGCGGACTTCTTCCTCGACCACTCGATTCAGCCCTTGCAGCTGGGTCTGGCTCAAGTCGAGGGTTTCGTTCGGTCCAAGCCCTTGCACAGCAACGGTCAAGAAGTTGGTGGCCGTCAGACGAGCTAACAGCTCTTGGGGGCAAGACCACGTGTAGTTCGCGCTATCCGAAATGGAAATGGCAGTAGCGGTGGGGACAGTAGCGAGACTCTACAGGGCCGACTGCGTCAATGCGGTGGGCAAAGGCGTGTGAGGGTCGGTTCGTGGGCGCTTGGTGGCAGGCGGTAGTGGCGCTTGTTCTAACATCCACGACGCCTAAAAGTACTAGTCCCTTTTGCCTCAAGTGCATGAGGCAAATTGATAAAAGAGTGAGGCAAATTCCAGCAAGTTTTATGCTTGTTTTCTGTATTTTATTGATAATTAAACATTACTAGATAATAAAAAATGAAATTTAAATGAAATTTCAAGTTGGTAGGTAGTGAAAAGAAGCAAATATGGATGCAAAAAAAAGTGACATAGTGGCAAAATATTTGCCTCAAGTCTGCCTCGATTTTGCATCATTTTTGCATAAAAACTTATGTAATTTTCAACAAATAACTTTGTTTTAATAAAATAATGAATTTATATATGATTTTGTTGCATTTTTCACAAGAAAATATTGGTGGCAGGTGGCACCTGGTGACTCACATTTTCATGACTGGTGACAGTATTATTACACTAAGTCAAAATGGAAAAACATTAGTTCCAGCAAGTTTTATGTTTTTTTTTTTATTGATAATTAAACGTTACTAAATAATAAAAATTGAATTTACTATGAAATTTTCAACTTGATCGGTAGTGAAAAGAAGCAAATATAGATGCAAAAAAAAAAGTGACAGTGGCAAAATATTTGCCTCAAGTCTGCCTCATTTTTGCATAAAAATTTATGTAATTTTCAACGAATAACTTTGTTTTAATAAAATAATGAATTTATGTATGATTTTGTTGCAATTGGCACAAGAAAATATTGGTGGCAGGTGGCACCAGGTGACTCACATTTTCGTGACGTCACAAAATTATTACACTAAGTTAAAATGGAAAAACATTAAGCAAGCACGTCACAACACTTAATATATTGTTTTTCTTTCATAATTAATCATGGAGAATCTAAATATATATAGTTTATTAATAATAATAATAATATTAAGATCATTAACTTCAGTTGAAAATTGCTACATTATTTTTTCAAAATTTCCCTAAGTCATATATTAATACAACCAATACCGACTGTTTTCCAGCGCAGATTTAATTACAATTGATTTCAGTGATTATCAAAAGCGTATTTAAATTACACACATATATATATAATTAGCAACAAGTCTTTAATAAATTTGACTTCATTTTACGCAAACACTGTTGAATAAAAAACTTCAAGTTGCCACTCACAAAGTCGAGTAAACTGGAGAGCTCAAAAGGTAAAATAAAATGGAGGAATTCAATAAGGAGATGTGAAGCGTAAAAGAAAAAACAAAATACTAATAAAACATTCGTTTCAGTATGGTATCCCTAGCAAACTTATGTTGCTGGGCGAGCATTTGCTGCTCGACAAGAAGGTGGTAATCCCACAGCTCTGCTTCACGGCGTGCATGAGTTGGTAATATGCGTGGCTGTGATTTTGAATAGTGGGTGACTGCATTTTGGCTGCTAACATTTTCATCTACTTCCTCAAGCAATTGCGCACCTGTACGTAAAACACTTGCAACGACTGGCTTGGATGCTTGTTGAGCATGTGCAAGCTGCTGCTTAAGGATTGCTATTTCCTCTTGTAACTTATTTGCTTGAGCTTGCAGCTTTTTTTTTTAGACTCTGTTTCAGCCTGACTCGCATATGAATCAACGGGGGAGATGTTTGTGGCGGATGCGGAAGAGACATTTGCGGCTGGTCCAGCGGAATGATGACAATTCGGGTTGCTAGTCACTAGCTGACGCTGTTTCAACAAGGCCTCAAAAACGCCCGTGATCGATTGAAGTGTCAGCGGTGGCTCCTTATGGTCAGGCGTGGGTCCATGATCATCATTGGGCTTGGATCTATCATCGGACTCGGGGTCATCCTCAGGCTTGTGTTCCTCACTACCATCATCCTCAACAGGCAACTGAGGTAACTGAGGTACTTTAGACTTTTTCTGTTTCCCTTGCTTGCTCTTGCGTGACCCCTTAGTAGCAGCCGCTGCCTTACTGGTACTGGTCTTACTGGCCGGCTTCTTGCTAGCCTGCAACAAATCAAAATAAATTGGAAGGACTATCAGAGATATCGAGGGCAGAATTTATTGGAACCTGGTTGGGCGGAGTAGGTTCAGGCTTCACCTTTACCACACGTTTAGGTCTGCCATTCGGCCACTCACCTGCTACCTGAGGCTGGTCATCAATGAAAACAACATCATATATACGTGGCAGAGTGTCAAGCGGCCGCTGCGGTACCACACCGGTAGTAGGATCTGGTTCGGGTGAACTCATTAATGCCAAAGCTGGGGTGATTTCTTGGTCCCATACCTCCGGGTCGCAATCACCGACAGCCTTCGATCGGTCGGCGTCGATGGCTTTCTGACCAATAAACTGAAACTGGCGGAAAGTAGTGTTGGTACCCGGAACCTTTACCTTTCGAGAAATAAAAAGCGTCTTCTTTACATCAGTGATGTCTTTCTGTTTCCAATTCAGAAATTGCTTTGACAGCTTCACCACCGCCCTGTGCACATAACAATGAGATTGATTGCAGAAAATACAATGCAACTGACCCGCACGAGATAACTTCTTCACCCTCTCTGGTGATGAGCAGTTTGCGGGGCCGGGTGTTCAAATTCTTCATATTCTTACTCTTCAGCTCTGCGAGAACTGCAATCTTCTGACGAGTAGGGTTGTCGCCAGGGGTTGCATATTCCAACAGAGTTCTGACAGCAAACAACAGGAGAGATGAAAAAAAAAGTGCATTCATATGGGGGGAGGGGGGGTGGTACGCTATGCAGAAGTCCCCTTTGTCAAAAGAATGGTTGTTGGTTGATCGGCAAAAGAAAGCATCGGGTGCAATGCCTTGGGGGGGCACGGTGTCAACACCATCGACATCGATTAACGGGGGAGAGGCAGACTTCAAAGGATCTCCCTCCGGCAAACTTGACTCTGGCTTCGGCGGCAAACTGGACTCTGGCTTCTGCGAAGCGGACTCTGCTTCAGCCACCTTGCTTTTCGACTCTGCTTCATCCTCCGTGCTTTTCGCTTTCGAATCTGACGATTCTGGAGTAATGGTCTTATTCTCTGTGTCTTTCACTTCATCCGAACCAGACTGAGTACCGGCCGGCTTGTCTTGTTTTATTTCTTTCAGTGCTTCATTTCTCAGTCTTTCTTGTTCTTCTTTTGCAGCTATGTCTGCTAGTCTTTTTTGTTCTGCTTTTTCCTCTGCATCTTTCTGTTTCCTTTGCCTTTCATCTGCTTCTAGCCTGTCTTTTTCTTCTTTTTCTTTCCGTGCTTGTTCTTTTCTAGCCTTGTCTTGTGCTTCCGCCTTCCTTTGTATCTCATCTAACTGCTTCCTCCTCTTTTCCTCGTCTTCCTTCGACAATTTTTCTCGTGTTGGTTTCTTTTTCTTCTCTGTCTTGGTTTTTATCTCTTTCTCTTTCTCTTTGTCTCTTCCCTCTTTGTTGTCAGTCTTTTTCTTCTTCTTATTTGGCTCTTTCTCTTTGTCTCCTCCCTCTTTGTTGTCAGTCTTTTTCTCTTTCTCTTTCTCCTTCTCTTTCACTTTCTCTTTCTCTTTGTCTCCTCCCTCTTTGTTGTCAGTCTTTTTCTTCTTCTTCTTCGGCTGATCTGCTACTTGTTCATCGTGGAATCGTTTCACTGTTTTCTTCATTCTTTCTTCTTTCTTCTCTCCTCCCTCTTCTTTCCATTCTACCTTTGCCTTGGGTTTTCGTTCCGCACCCTCAAGGGTCGTCCAACGGCAGATCCACCCGGCGGGGACGTCGTTGAAGTTGGCAGGAAACTCCCACAGAGGCCTCCTTGCCTTGAGAAAGGACTCTTCGTCCACGGTCCCCGAGTACTTGAACTTCTCCTTGCCTTGTCCAGCCTTGCCCAGGTGAAGCCAGTTGTCGTGGCTGTCGACTTCGATGAAAACGTCTCCAGTCATCCTTGACTTCTTGTAACCAATAAGCGTGACAACCTAAACAAAAAAGGCCAAGGGGGAAAAAAAGGGAATGACTTGGTGCAGTGACGCAGAGGTTGAGTGGCAAGCATAAAGTGGACTTACTTTGGACATACTGTCTTCCTTGCTTTGCTTTGAACACTCGACTTTTGGGGCTGGTTGTGTGGGGTGTTCGAAAAAGGTTCAACTGGTCACAGTCAGTCCGGCCAGAAAAATGGTAGTCCGAACGGCAGATGACTGAGTTGAAGTTTTTTGCGACCGGTGGTCTCTATAGACCTTTTAGAGATTGGGGTCATGGGGAGAAAATATGAGGACTTTGTTGTGCTCGGCACTTTTTCATGCTGTTTTATGCATTTTTCTTGGAAAACATTTATGGCAAACCTCCTCATTTGCGATCCTCCTTCATCTCCCTTTCTTTCCCGGTTCCAAACCATGTCCTTGGGTGTGTGTCAGGAATCAGCGAGGCAAATCATTTTTGCCTCGCACTTTCCAAGTCGGGGGCCTCCTGTTGCTGTTTCGGCTCAGACACAGCATTACAGGTAACCAATCTTACTCATTTTGTTCTGTCTTATGCGTGGCCTATTTCTTTTTCACTGCATTTTTGTGCATGCATTCACTTCTGGAACTTGCTAGGCAAAACCCATTTTGCCTCGCATTTTCCTTAGGCTGCACCTAGTTGGCCATGTGCTGCAAATCCTTGCATTAGCAGGTACTCATTTCTATTCTTTTCAGCCTTTCTTGCACATGTGCTTTTTTTTTTTTGCTTCTGTGCAGTGCTTCCTTGCAGGATAGCAACTAGCGAGGCAAATTCCCCCCCCCCCCCCCCCTCTCTCTCTCTCTCTTTCTCTCTCCCTCTCTCTCTCTTTCTCTCTCTCTCTCTCTCTCTTTCTCTCTCTCTCTCTTTCTCTCTCTCTCCCTCTCTCTCTTTCTCTCCCTATCTCTCTCCCTCTCCCTCTCCCTCCCTCCCTCCCTCTCTCTCTCTCTCTTTCTCTTTCTCCCTTGCACTTTTGCTTTTGCGTTGCTGCACTGCGCGGTTGATGACGGACCTGACGATTCGATCGTCCTTGCGGGGAGAGGGAAGGGTCACTTGCATCCCCTCGCGCGACGTAATACCCATGCCAGCCCCGAGGCCTTAGTCTGATAGCCAGGAATGCTTTGCACTTTACTTTTCTGCATTGCCTCCTAATATATTACCCTCCTATACCCCTCCTGTATCCCTGCAATCTCTATGTAGCTCTCTATCTTTCCCTTAGGATGAAACGAAAACTGCTCGCTAGCACCCTGGGCGTTGGCGGGACTTTCCTCCACGTGTTTGGAGGAACTTTTTCAGTTTTGCCCTCTCCTTCAAACACGAAACAGACAACTTCCCCTCCCCCGCTCAAAGTGGAAACTCCTAGCCTTGGCAGCTTTGCTCGCGTCTTTGGTTCCGCGTTGCCAACTCCGGTCGTATCGAAGCTTCCCCCGTTGGAGCCCTGTGCTCCGTCCCACGTCAGTAAGAGCAGTAATAGTTCTTTCTCTGCTGTGTTCGGTGGAAACAGTTCACAAACAACACCTGCCCCTCCGGTCGTTTCCAAGCTTCCCTCGTTAGAGCCCTCTACTCCGTCCCACGTCAGTAAGAGCAGTAGTAGTACTTTCTCTGCTGTGTTTAGTGGACTCACTTCACCAACAACACCTGCCCCTCCCTTGCTATCTTCCTTGCAATTTCCCACCAGCACAGCACAAGCATGTAGCACTAGCAATAGTGGTACACACAACACATTAGATTACCGCACAAGCACATTGCCTCTGTATATCACTTTGGGTATCCCCATCCCTCGAGTCAACAGACCGACCCCTGCTAATACAAGATTTAAAAGAAAAGTAAAAAAAAGAAAGAAAGCAGGCAGGGAGATTCGCCCCAAAAGCTTTGAGAAGTACTTAGGTTGCACTTGGTCAGAGCTAAAAGAGGAGATAGGTGAGAGCTGCTGCACAAATTTGCGTTGCAACAAATGGATAGATGCTTTTGCTGCAGTCAAGGCTAGAACAGACACAGTCCAGCTTAATAGGTCAGAATTAGCAGGCTGGGTAGCAGCACAGCTCGAAAGCATGCTAGACATAAGAGGCAATGTAGCTTATAGGTACAAGGGAGCCCCCATCTGCCGTACTATGTGGACACGGTTGCATGGTGTTGGGGAAAAAACCGTGAGACGGGCTCTTACGGGAGTTAAGGAAGGCCACACCTACTTTCAAGACTATGGAAAAAGGGAATCCCCTAACGAAGATCTTTGTTGGACCTTGCTCCATCAAAAGTTTTTCGTTGAGCAAGAGAATGAGTCCGTGGCAGATGGTATCTTTCACCTTCAGGACACATTGGATTTTCCTCAGATTTTTGCATACGTCTCAGCGGAGTGGGGGGCCCAATCTCGCAAGCTGGTCTTGAGCGGGCCAGTCAGTCCGGATGGCCCCAGTGAAAGTTTGGTAAGGAAAGTGTGGCGAGCAGAGTTCGGCAAGGTCAAGCCGATTCGGAAAGGCGACTTCGCAAAATGTGGGTTTTGTACCGAGCTTGCAGCTGCACACAAGGCAGGGTAAAACTTAATTGTGATGGTGTGATTTTTTATGTATTTTTTGCCCCCTGTCCAGATTCAAGACTAAAGCTGAGGCTGATAAGTGGCGGACGGATAACCGCATTCATAATAAGATCCACCGCGAGGCCCGCCGTGGGTGTACGCGGCGAGCAGTGGAAGGGTAATCTTAATCCTAAAGCAAATGCCAGGGGTTTAATTTTTGCTTTGCAATTAGGAGCAAGGATGTTCAGCGTGTTACGTCCATGACTATAGACATGACTAGGCCTTTTCACCTGCCTTGGTGCTCACGCGGTTCATCTGACTTTAGGGGTAGGTATGTTGTGCGGTTGCATGCGGGGGGCGCCACCATGTATGCACATGACAAAAATTTCATCCTGGTTCATTTACCCAACATCGCTCATGGACCTAACGCAAATGTGACATTTTTGTATTGGCTCTTGCGTTGGGAACTTTATCACCCCCACACCAAAGCTGCCATGAAATTGTATATTGACTGGGACGGTGGTATTGAAAACACTGCCGACACAACTATGATGTTTCTCTGTCATATTATCCAACGGAAGTGGAGAAATCACATTGAGACTCATAGGATGGTGACTAAGCATTCCCATTCTGTACAGGACCAGAACTTTTTTGTGCTGCGCTATCTAGGATATAACACTACACTCATGACTACGAATTTTGCACAAGCATTTTTCAAGCTAATGTTAGGCTTTAAGAAAAACAAAGAATCATACTGCCTTTTGCTTTTAGCTTCAGAGTTTGATTGGGAGGCGTATTTCCAAGGTAGCGTGAATCCCAGCCTTAAGTACTGGAATAGGCCTTTGGCCTGGCAATACTTGGCGGGGAGCTCAGAGAGCGGGTACATGCCCCGGGTCAGGGTGAAAACATGGGGGGACGCCCAGAAATATTGGCATGGTGTGAATGATTCTGCAGACTGTGAAGACATTCGGCCGTACATCAAGGAGCCAGGTACTTACTTGTGCTTTCTTTTTTTCTTGTCTCATGTACATTCGGTGTGCAGCATCCGACCGTCCAAAGAAGCTAGCTAATTCCCTGTGGGTGACCGATAAAATCAAAAAGGACGTGCGGTATTTAGCGGGTAAGTATTGCTCCCGGGAAGAGCAGGAGTGGTTCGATGAGGTCCTTGATCATTCGCAGCTTACCAGAATAATTTGGGACGGATTCGAAGGTGAGGGGGGTTTGCCAGGCTGACCGGGCCATTTTGCGATGAAGGATAAGTCGGGGCATGAGTGGCTAGCACATTTTCGCGTTCTGGACGATTTGCCAGAGGATGTGTGGGGAGTGCCTCCAGATCGAGCAGAGGTGCAGGAAAACGTAAGTAAATTGACGGAGGAGGAGCAGCTTTATGTGGCCAGGACTTCGTTTGTGAACGAGGGCGCAGCACCCGTTCATCCCGCTTGGTACGGAGCAAGGCATCTCAATGAGGAAGAAAAAAGGCACCACGATTTTGATGATGAAAGCAGGTTTCCCGCTCCACATTTACAGGTTACTTCCATTCTTGCTGAAAATCCCACTGAGGAGGGTCTTAAGAAAGCTACCGTGAAAGAACTTAAGTCGTGGCTGGCAGAGAAGGGCCAGCGACGAAGTGGTTCAAAGCCTGTTCTTGTTCAAAGAGTATTGTCTGTGTTTGCTGATGATTTAGAGCAGGTGCGCAGAGCTGAAGGTGGGGCGCAGCAGCAACCTGCTGGTGGCCGCAGGCGTGCAGGTGGTGGTCGATTACGTAAGCGGCGGAGAATTGGTAGCCCCGAACCGGACGAGAAACAAAAAGCGTCTTCATCTAGCTCCGATGATAGTCCCCTTCTGTCAGCTTCCAGCATAAATCAGAGAAATCGTCCTCATCTTGCCTCTCGTGTTCGTGTCCGACGTCAGTTTGCTAGGGTCTTTGCTTGCAGTGACGAAGAACGGGAGGCTGCAGCGATTAGAGAACAAAATCTTAGGTCGGATATGTCTGCCTCTTCATCAGAAGAATGGGAGCCTGTAAATGCGCTAAGAGACCTTCACTAAATCATTTCTCTATTGAATTTGTAATTAAATCTGCGCTGGAAAACAGTCGGTATTGGTTGTATTAATATATGACTTAGGGAAATTTTGAAAAAATAATGTGGCAATTTTCAACTGAAGTTAATGATCTTAATATTATTATTATTATTAATAAACTATATATATTTAGATTCTCCATGATTAATTATGAAAGAAAAACAATATATTAAGTGTTGTGACGTGCTTGCTTAATGTTTTTCCATTTTAACTTAGTGTAATAATTTTGTGACGTCACGAAAATGTGAGTCACCTGGTGCCACCTGCCACCAATATTTTCTTGTGCCAATTGCAACAAAATCATACATAAATTCATTATTTTATTAAAACAAAGTTATTCGTTGAAAATTACATAAATTTTTATGCAAAAATGAGGCAGACTTGAGGCAAATATTTTGCCACTGTCACTTTTTTTTTTGCATCTATATTTGCTTCTTTTCACTACCGATCAAGTTGAAAATTTCATAGTAAATTCAATTTTTATTATTTAGTAACGTTTAATTATCAATAAAAAAAAAAACATAAAACTTGCTGGAACTAATGTTTTTCCATTTTGACTTAGTGTAATAATACTGTCACCAGTCATGAAAATGTGAGTCACCAGGTGCCACCTGCCACCAATATTTTCTTGTGAAAAATGCAACAAAATCATATATAAATTCATTATTTTATTAAAACAAAGTTATTTGTTGAAAATTACATAAGTTTTTATGCAAAAATGATGCAAAATCGAGGCAGACTTGAGGCAAATATTTTGCCACTATGTCACTTTTTTTTGCATCCATATTTGCTTCTTTTCACTACCTACCAACTTGAAATTTCATTTAAATTTCATTTTTTATTATCTAGTAATGTTTAATTATCAATAAAATACAGAAAACAAGCATAAAACTTGCTGGAATTTGCCTCACTCTTTTATCAATTTGCCTCATGCACTTGAGGCAAAAGGGACTAGTACTTTTAGGCGTCGTGGATGTTTTCTGACATTCGTTTGCTTAGCCACCCCGCTTGGAAGAGGGGGGAGTACTAACACCGTGGAGGCCAAAGGACTGATTTTGTGCGTGTGTGTATGCTGATTGGGGGTTTGCCCCGCGGATGGGTTGGCGGCCCCCCCCCCCCCCCCCACACGCGCCACGCCTCGTGCGCCCCCCCCCCCCCCCCCCCACACACACACACACCAAAGGGGGAGGGAGAGGTGGGGGGGGGGGGGGGACAGTCCCTGCACTTCGCAGACCTGTTCCCCCCTCTTTTTTTTTCTTTTTTTAAATTCTTTATTTATTTATTTATTTTTTTCTTTTTTGCTTGTTCACGTAGGTATTAAAAAAAGGAAAAAGAGGATGATGCCGGCCCCCCCCCCCCCCTCCCACTCGCACTCTCCCTTTTGTTTAATTTTTTTTAGGCAGGCACCCACACACTGCGGCACCGGCCCCCCGCGCAAATCCGTACCAGCGAGGGCGATCCGGTGCAGCCTTCCGTGTCCACTGTGTTTCGGCGGCTAGTCGTGACGGTCGTGGAGGGCGGCAGCCTGGGCAGCCCCAGCCGCCGCAGCCGCAACACGGTGCGCGCCGCCGCCTGGAGGTTGACGAACAGTTCGTCGCTGATGTCGAGGTTTGTGTGACGTAAACCAAATTCAGACGACGAGGTTCGCAGCTCCAGCCTGCCCACCGACATGCAGCCACGGACGATCTCGTGCTCCCAGCCGCGGGGCAGCTGTACGGCCAGGTGCGAGACCTGACATTTGTCCAGCGTCACCGGCAATGAGCCAATAGCGTAGTGCAGCGACAGGTACCAGGGCGACCCAGTCTCGCTCAACCAGACAATTTGCGGGCAACACACCAGAGTGAGCGAGGCCAGCCGCGACCCCAACGACAGCGGCCTTCTTGCCGTGCTGGCCAGAATCGTGCAGTTGCTCAACAGCAACTGCTCGAGCACCAGCAAGTGTTGAAAGCTGCGCAGCGTTGGGCAGTTCAGCGCGCACAGAGAGCCCACCGCGACGCCCGCGGTGGACAGCGGCCAGCCCTCGACCCTCGTCAGGCAGAGCAGGTCCACTAGTTTGAGCGATGCCAGCAAGCCCGACGAGGACCGCACCCTCAGCCCCACTAGTAGGTACGGGGCCCGCTCCAGTGCCAGTTCCAAGCCCTGTTCAATCTTGTGGGACCAGACGCACAGCGTGGTGCCCGGGCTCCAGTGGCAACCGACAATTGCCAGCGAGCGCACCGGCGCCGAGAGCTCGACCCACGCCAGCGGCGTTCCAAATACCGACAGGGAGTCTCCGCCGGCGTGCCAGGCAAGCTTGCGCAGGGTCCTGACGTTTCTCAGGACGACGTGCAGCGAATGAACCGCCACCTCCCCAGTCACCGCGAGCTCGCGCAGCACGGTCTCAGTCTCGCGCCCGCGTGCGGGCTGTACGATGATTATGTCAGGTCTGGTGGCGCGCGCAAGGGCGGGGTTTTCGAGCCTGAGCACACAAACCTGCAGCTGCGTCACAGACATCGCCTCCTCGTCCGAGGCTGGTAGGTCCCGAATCGTGAAGGCGCGCGACGACAGGCGCCCGGTCGTTTCACGACTCACTAGCCTGCCGAACGGCGCCGCTGAGATTGCCAGTCTCTCCTCCTGCAAGCCCCGGTGGTCCAGCACGGTGAGCAGCGTTTGGTCCTGCAGGTGCCGCAGCGCCAGGGTACACGCCACCAGGTTGACTACGCTGTACACGCGCCGGAACGCGACCCATGGGCTCAGACCCGCGAGCGGCGCGCACCGGAAGACCGCGGGGGCATTCCAGAAGACACTTTTGTGGCGCATGCCGCTCGTCGGCCCCAGCACCTTGGCAAGGACCCCCAGCCTGCCATAGTGGTCGGGCTGCTGCAGCAGCTCGGCCAAGAAACAGTGCCAGCGCTTCTCTAACCGCAGCCTCTCGCACAGGGCGTTGGTGTTGAATCCCTTGGCGCTGGCGCCGAGGGCTGCGACGTCGCTGGCTGGCAGAAGAGGCAGGAGCAATTCTATCACGCGTGGCAACATCTGGCAGCAAAAAGAAATAAACAAGGAAATACAAAACACAACCCCCGGCCCAGAAAAAGTCTGGCGGCAGAAAAAAATCCCCTCCCACCAATGCTTGCTCGCCGATTCACAGGCCCCCCCCACCCCCCCCGGCGTCTGAGAAGGGGGGGGGGGGGCCGCGCAAATGGCGCCACTCCGGGAAAAACACGGAGGGGGAGGGGCCGTACAAATGCCACAATCCCCTCCCCCCCCCCCTCCCCCGCATCTGGCTTTCGCTGATTCAAGCGGGGAAAAAAACATTTTCACGCTCTTTTTTTTATGTTATCGTGTTTTTGCCAGATGGAGTCTGACTGTCGCGAAAAGTCTGTAGTGTCTCGACCGCAAGACCAAAGACTTCAATCCATCCGTATTATTACAGATGCTTTAATTAAAAGCTACTTTTTTTCTCTTACTCCCAGGTACCTTGCAAACTATTTGGTTGCGCGGGGACCGGGCTGCCCCCCCCCTCGTCACACTCTTTCTCTTTCCCCCCCCCCCCCCTCTCCTACCCGCTCATTTGTTCCTTTCTTACTTTTTGCTACCAGGGTAAAATATAAGAACGGACGTTGCTGTCGCTGGAATGATACACTCTGCCTTCATTCCAGTCCTGGTGTAAGATTGAAAAGAAGTTAGTACATCCTTTAGTGTAACTACTTGTGAATAACCATCGCGCATAACTTGTGGGCGTCACCGACGGTGTCGGCAAGGGTTACACACAGCTGTAGCTGCCGTCGGTATTGAGTTGGCACACTTTCCCCAACGACGTGCACGCCGTTACGCCCGCGCATGCGCCAGTGTTGTTCAGCCGAAAGCGAAACAGCTTGACACCACTGGACGCGGCCGCGGACCTGCCCAGGTATTTCAGGTACAGCTTGTTAAAAGCCAGGTCCGCGCCCGCTGGCGTGTAGCTGCCCAGCACGTGCGTAGTTAGCACCGTGGTAGTGAGGGTGATACTGGTCAGGGCGTTGTACGAGATCAGCACCGTGGTTGTCCCTGAGTTGAGCTGCACCGAGACCTCTAGGTTACCGGTGTAGCCCAGGCCCACGGCGCCAGATTTGATGCCCTCCACCTGGAGCCCATACGCTAGCCCTTCCTTGAGCACTAGCTGGCTGCTAAAGGTGTGGACCAGCGTAACATAATCGCTCGAGCCGCTACCGGCGTAGAACAGCACGCCCTTACCGTACGTAGCGTCAGTGACAGAAGTAGCGGTGGCAACGAAAGCTGTGGATTGCGTCCAGTACAAACCCGCGCCGAACGCGAGTTCGGTTATCACGAGGTCGCGCAGGCAGCCGCTCCCCGTATAGGGCGGGAACGACTGCGCCCAGCAAGTGCAGGTGTAGCTGCCGTACGTGTTGACACAGTCGCCCCACTGGCAGAGGGTCGTGGTCGTGCACTCGTTGATGTCGGGTGAGGTCGTCGGTGTGATCAAGATGGTGGGTGTGGAAGTAGCCGTGACCGTGACGGACGGCGTCAGTGAAGCGGTCGGTGTTCTGGTCACGCTGGGCGTGATGGACACTGAGGCGGTGAGGGACACCGAGGCGCTGAGGGACACCGAGGCGCTGAGGGAGAGGGGGCTGGAGGCAGTGACGGACGGCGTCGGTTTGAGGGATACCGTGGCGGTGATCGAGCCTGACGGCGTTAGGGACCTGGACGGGGAGGGCGACACACACACGTAGCCGCCCACGGCGTCGAGCTGGCATAGCAGCCCGGACGCCGCACAGGCCGCCACGTTGGTGCACGCGCCCGTATTGTTCAGTTCCACGTTATACAGGTTAGCGCCCCCGGGGCTGCCCCAGTGTTGGATCAGGAGCTGGTTAAAGACGAAGTCCGCGGACGGTGTGTAGCTGCCATAGCTCACCAGCTGCATGCCGCTCACCCCGGGAGTTTGCGTGCTCAGCGTCAGGGTGGCGGCCGTGCTCGTGTTTTTCACCGAGATCCTGAGCGTCCCTACGTTGGTAAACCCGTACCCCGCCGCGATCGCCAACCCCAAGCGCATTGTGTAGGTTTGCCCCTGTTTCAGAACCACGCTGCTCCCCAGGGTGCGCCCGACCGTCACGCTGTCACCCGCATTGTAGCCTATGCACTGGACCCCTACGCCGTTGGCGTCGCTGAGGCTGTACGCGGCGCCGAGCCCGGCAGAAGCCACTAGGCTCCAAAAGCTAGAGTAGGCGCCGTTGTTGAACACCAGGTCGCGGCGGCAGCCCGTCCCGCTCTGCGGCGGGAAAGACGACGGCCAGCAACTGCACACGTAGCTGCCGTACGTGTTGGTGCAGTCCCCCCACTGGCACAAGGTCGTGGTCGTGCACTCGTCAATGTCGGGCGAGCGAGTGGCCGACGGTGAAGCAGTGAGCGAGCTGGACCGCGAAGGGGACGCCGTGAGCGAGGGGGAGGCCGTGCGCGACGACGACGACGAGACGACGAGACGGAAACAGTAGGCGTGGGCGTGACGCAGACGTAGCCGCCGAACGTGTCGAGCTGGCAGACGAGCCCCGACGCCGCGCACGCCGCAACCCCGTCGCAGGCACCGGTATCGTTCAGCTGCAGGTCGATCAGGTACAGACCCGCGGTTCCTTGCAGGTACAATTGTACCACGAGCTGATTAAAAGCAAAGTCGGCATAGGGAAAGTAATTCGGCAAGCCGGCCGTTGTCTTGACGGACTTACTCAGGGCGCTGTTCGCGGCCCCGTAGCTGACCGCCTCCTCCTGCCCGTTGGCGCTGTTCCGAACATAGACATTCAGTCCCTGCGCTCGAGCTGTAGGACGGGTGGCCTAGCAGCCCCAACGTTACCGAGTACATCCGCCCTTGCTTGAACAAGATGTTGCGCGTGAAGGTATGCACGACCCTCGCGATTGCGCCGTAGCTGGAGCCGGCCAGGCTGGGCACATTGCCATAAATGGTGGTCGAATTCCCCACCACGCCCGTTCCCACCGTGGAGTATAACTTCCAGTACGTATCCCACGGAGCGGCATTGAGTACTAGGCTCGGCCGGCAGTCGCTGTCGGCCTGCGTCGGGAACGACGTGGGCCAGCAGCTGCAGATGTAGCTGCCGTACGTGTTGGTGCAGTCGCCCCACTGGCACAAGGTCGTGGTCGTGCACTCGTCTATGTCGGGCGAACTGGTCACCGAGATCGTGGGCGTGATGCTCAGCGAGCTGGTGGGAGACACTCCCGGCGAGATGGCGGGCGTGGGGGTGAGCGTAATGGTCGGCGAGGCAGTCGGTGACTCAGTGATCGAGGCAGTCGAGGACGCCGACGGGGTGACCGACGTGGTAGGCGAAGGCGAGCGGGTCGGCGTCGGGCTCACGCAGTTGTACACGGCGCCCGCGCCGATCTCGCACACCCACTGCCCCGCACTGCAACGAGCTGGGGCACGCGTTGTCGTGCCGGAGCTTCAGCCCGAACAGCTCGGCCGACGAGATCGCGTAACTGTACGCCGCGGTGAACTTGAGCAGCAGCTGGTTAAAGCGCACTTCGGCGCCCGAGGTAAAGCTCGGCAGCGCCACGGTCCGCACCGTACCCTTGACCAGGTAGCTCCATAGGTCCATGGCCGGCGAGTACTTGTTTGCTCCCGCCGTTGAGCGCGACCGACACCTCCAGCAGGCCCTCGTAGGAGGCCGCGCTGTAGATGCGCCCCGTCAGGTACGGGGTGTACACGTGCCATTGTTTCAGCACCAACTCGCGGCTGAACGTGTGCATGATTTGCACTTGTGACTAGCCATCTGCAGCTGCAGCGTCACGTACTTGCCGTACGTGGCGTCTGTGTAGCCCTGCGCAAAGCCGTTGTTGCTCACGCTGAGCGCCCAGTACGGCGAACCGCTGTTGCTGCCGTACGTGAACTCGGGCACCACCAGGTCTTGCGCGCAGCCCGTGTCGCTCGCGGGGGGGGGGGGGGGGGGGGAACGACGCGTCCCAGCACGGGCACGCCGCCAGCCCGTATGTATTCACGCAGTTGGCTCACGGGCACAGGTCCAGCGCGCACTGCTCGGCGCCCGTGGTCAATGGCGTGCCCGTGGGCGACGGCGAAGGCGTCTTCGACACCGTCGGCGTGATCGATATCGTGCTAGTGGGCGACGGGCTCACGCAGTCGTACGCGCCACTTTTTTGGACCTCGCATGAGAATTGCCCGCACGCCGTCACGTCGGCGCAACCGTCGCTATGGTTCAGCCGCAGCCGAAACAACCGCACGCCGCTCGCGCCGGCCGCGGACCGGCCCATAAATTTCAGCTGCAGCCGATCAAACACCATGTCGGCCACCGCCGCCACGTAGGTGCCCAGGTACTGCGTGGCCAGCGCAGTACTAGTAGTGCTGAGGCTGGTGAGTGCCGTGGCCGGCGCCAGCACCGTGGGAGCCCCCGAGCCCAGCCGCACTGCTATTTCGAGGTTGCCAGTGTAGCTGATGACACGGCCGTCGTACGACTTGGTGCCCTCCACCTGCAAGGGGTACGCATGGGACTGGCGGAGGACCAGCGGCGCGGCGAAAGTGCGGACCAAGACCACGTAATCGTTGGCGTTGCTAGGCGCGTAGAGCTGCACGCCCCGGCCGTACGTCGCGTCCGTGACGGCGGACGCCGTGCCCACGACCGCCTCCGACTGCGCCCACTCGGTGCCGAGCACGAGCTCCGACGCAGTGTAGTCGCGCGCGCAGCCACTACTGGCGGGAAACGCCGAGTCCCAACAAGCGCACGCACCCGCGCCGTTCGCATTGACGCAGTCGGCCCACGGGCACAATTGTTGGGCGCAGCGCACCACGAGCGTAGCGGGCGACGCCGACGGCGTCACTGAGGGCGAGGGCGTGCGCGAGGGGCTCGCGCAGTCGTACGCCCCGCTCGCGCGCACATCGCAGGAATACTGACCGCAGTCCGTCACGTCGCCGCAGGCGTTCGTGTGGTTCAGCTCTAGCGCAAAAAGCTTCACGTCGGAGCCGTAACCCGTGGCGGCGCGGAACTCCAGAATCATCCGGTCGAAGACGATAGCTACCGGCGCCAGGAAGTCGGGCAGCGTCCGGGCCTGCGGCATCGCGGTGTCGGTCAGGCCTACCGCCGTCCAGTCAAAGATGATTTGCGCGGGGCCCGTCGTCCCGAGCGCGACCGACACTCGCAGCACGCCCGTGTCCCACGAGCCGGCGATCTTGAGCCCCAGAGGCGCAGGCGGTACGCGTGCCATTGCTGCAAGGTCACTGTGCGCGAGAATGTGTGCACCACGGCCACGGGGTCGTTCGGGTAGCCCGAGTACAGGCGCACGTAGGACCCGCGTGTTGCGTCCGTGCCGCCCGACGCGACGCCTGTGGCAACCGCGCTGAGCAGCGCCCAGTGCGCCCACACGAACGATTGTAGCACGTAGTCGCGCGCGCAGCCCGTTCCGCCAACGGTGGGAAAGGCGGAAGCCCAACAAGCGCACGCACCCGCGCCCAGGTTGTTAACGCACTCGGCCCACGGGCACAGTTCTTGCGCGCACTGCAGCGCGCCCGCCAGGGGCGACGGGGTCGGCGTGATCGAGGCAGTGGGCGAGGGCGAGGGGCTCACGCAGTCGTAAGTGGCGCTGGCGGCGTTCACGAGGCACACAAAGTCGCCGCAGGTCACGACGTCGTCGCACGCGTTCGTGTGGTTCAGCTCCAGCGCAAAAAGCTTCACGTCGGAACTGTAACTGGTGAATACTCCGGACAGACATAGAACTGGATGTCAAAGGACTTTAATAATAATACCGGAGTAGAGTTCAATGGTCAAGACCATTGTCCCCGTAACCTCCGCCCTCGCCTTTCCATTCACCCTTTCTATGCTTCCTTTAATAGGCAACATATTCCGTCCAACCACGCCTTTATTGCCGCCACGAATCCCGCCCCCGCGATGTATTAAAATTAGCCAACGTATCGTTAGCCGATTATCTCATACCCACTCAAAATTCACAACTTGAGGTAACCTGAGCAACGCATAGGCATCGTGTTGCGGTAGCATCATCTCTAGGCGCAGAGTCCTTCATCTGCGGATAATATAATGAAAGTGTAGCATCATACACTCCGCTCGTCGGTTCGACAGCACGCTTTTAATACCTCCCTCAGAGGCTAAAAAGTCCGTGAGCTCCAATATGCCATAACATATGATGAATGACATATTTGCTTATCGAAACCGTCGATGATTTCCGTCTTTATAGCCCTTTCCTTCCCACGGCTCCTTCAGCTATGTCATAGCTGCCCAAGTGACTGAAATCTGACACGCAACATAGATGTCCGAATGGCTTTACCGTCATGTCACTCCATATTTATACAGTGCGTCCCACACCGTATAGATTTCAGTGACAGTCCTTCCAGCCGCCTTCAAAACCATTCAATTCAGTACGGTAATCACTTCGAAATCCATAGTGACACCCCATCACTAAGTCCATAGTGACATCCGTCACTTCCGCCTTCAAAGCGTACCGTCGAATATCAGCCAACCGGTTGCCGAAAGAAAAGATAAGAGAAAAAAAACGTTAATCAAAACTTATGTATTAATAACCACTTGGTCAGTCTCCTCAGTGTGACCAAACCATTATTAACACATTTCCAATGCAATCCCATGCAATCCCATGCAATCCAATGCAATCCCATGCAATCCCATGCAATCCAATGCAATCCAATGCATTCCAATGCATTCCAATGCAATCCCATGCAATCCCATGCAATCCAATGCAATCCAATGCAATCCATTGCATTCCATTGCATTCCAATGCAATCCCATGCAATCCCATGCAATCCCATGCATTCCAATGCAATTCATTGCATTCCAATGCAATCCCATGCAATCCCATGCAATCCAATGCATTCCAATGCAATCCCATGCAATCCCATGCAATCCCATGCATTCCCATGCATTCCAATGCAATCCAATGTAATCCATTGCATTCCAAAGCAATCCAGATGCAATCCAATGCAGTCCAGATGCAATCCAATGCAATCCAATGTAATCCAGATGCAATCCAATGCAATCCAGATGCAATCCAATGCAATCCAATGCAATCCAATGCAATCCATATGCAATCCAGATGCAATCCAATGCATACCGATGCAATCAAATGCAATCCAATGCATATCCAATGCATATCCAATGCATATCCAATGCTATCCAATGCAATCCAATGCATAGAGAAGAAAGACATGCACCCTCTCATCCCAGATAAAAAAATAAATGAAAGAGCTATGCTCTCCCTTCCACTCACAACAGGAAAAGAGAGACAACACGCCAGCTCACATCCTCCCACAGAGAGACACAATGCATGCTTCTTTCCCATAATGATTGCTGGCCGCTCTGACACTGCCTGCTAGGCGCATAATGGGTCCTTCCCTGCACCAGCTGCAGACATCTTCCACAGCAGACCAATTCAACCACCTGTGCTTCTCACTCAACTAACCATGAGAGAGCACCAGGCTAAACGAAACAAACATACCATGGGTCAAAGTCAGCACCAAACCCAGTATCGCAGACATGTTGACCTCCTAGGTGTCAAGGTCCAAGTTTGGAGATCGGGTTCTTCCCTGTTTCTCCAAAACCCCCCTTACCACCTGTAGTTTCCCTTGCCCGAGACGACTGCAAGCACTATCTCACACGACCAGTACAGGGTACTGATAGTTGAGAAGCTACTTGACACTCTCACCAAGACACAGTCAACAACAGTGACTGATTGTCCCCAGAGAGTGTGTCACGGTCGTTCCAAATTCCAAAATTTATGAGTTTGAAAAAAGCATAGGGACTCCAAATGTAATATGACCGGAGCTCTTACCCTTACGAGCTCAATAATAAAAAGGAATTTAATAATAACGTTGAACACAACTGGTTCAGAACTAACCTCCACTTCTAAAGTAGAAAGGGAAGTCCGAAGTCTGAACCCAAACAACAAGTCAGAGGGAAAAACCGTTAAAAACGGAGTGTTCAACTGACACGTTTCGTTACGTCCGTAACCTGCACAAATGCCGCAAAACATGCACCAAAACAACAACCATAAGTGCAGTTTCCCTTATTTAGCCATAAACTCCCAGTCACGGGAAAAAAGGCAAAATTTCACGGAATTTCCGTGACCTTTTTCCAAAACTTCAAACGGTTACTACATATGATGTAGAAGGATCGGGTCAACGCTATTAATGTGGGAGATTATTCAATATGGATGCTACATAATCATGTAATCTGCATCCTGAAAACCTTTCTCCACTCCGGTAAACGGTTACGTGTTAGATGTAGGTTTTGAGATCCAAGCATCCCAGCTTTCTTCTCATATTCCATATCCTAAAACCACGTTAAAACCGGATGTATTAATAAGAACCGGAAATGTAATAAGAATTCATCTTAAAATACATTTAAAAAACAAGAAATTACTTCCACGAGTAAATTCCCGTAAACCCTAATAGCGTAAAAACGATGTAGTTTACCGTGGGTGTTACAATTATTAATAGTACGAAAGGAAGAGAAAGAAAAGAAAGGAAAGGAAAGGAAAGACTCTTGAAGAAAGAAAGAAAGAAAGAA
>WBZZ01006968.1:280000-282500 GCA_019918135.1 Paulinella micropora | reverse complement strand
TTGGGTCAAAAACAAGAGCTGGACATGGAAGCAAGCAAAAAAAAGAGGGCGTGGAAGGAGGAGGACGAGAAGGAGGAGGAGGAGGAGGAGGAGGAGGAGAAGAAGAAGAAAAAGAAGAAGAAGGAGAAGAAGAAGAAGCAGAAGAAGAAGAAGAAGAAGAAGAAGAAGAAGAAGAAGAAGAAGAAGAAGAGGAAGAAGAAGAAGAAGAAGAAGAAGAAGAAGAAGAAGAAGAAGAAGAAGAAAAAGAAACAGAAAAAGAAGTCAATAAAGACACGGACGGGGATTGCGCGAGACGAACGTTGCGTTCGGACACGCGGGTTGCGCGGGCCCGGCACGTAACGGCCCAGGAACACATCCTGTTTGAAGTGGACCGGCCTGATCATGAGGTCTATGAACATTGTTGTTATTGTTGTTGTTGTTGTTGTTGTTGTTGTTATTATTATTATTATTATTATTATTATTATTATTATTATTATTATTATTATAATGGACACCGTGATAGCCCAGTGGTCAAGTTCTACCATCTGGGCCCTGTCGCCAGTTCGATTCCAGTCGGTGCCACCAGTATTTTCATTGAACATACCGGTCCGTCTGGAAGTGTTGGAACTGCCCTTGCGGGGGTGTCATTAGAGCTTATCGTCAATTCTTCGTACTCCCCTCACGGGTGAGACGATGGAGGCGCATGTGCAGAAATGCATCAGCCATTGACAGAGAAGCACTATTATTATTACAACTATTATCATTATTATTATTATTATTATTATTATTATTATTATTATTATTACGTCTTGCAAGAGGTTGCTGGGACTGCGGAATAACCTCGGCTTAGTGCAGTCTTGCCCTCAGGAGCTCCATCGGTGGCCCCGATCATCAGGCGAGAGACTGACACGGGGGGGTGGAGGACCTCGAACAATGGTATTGGAGGCTTATGTCCGTTGAGGATATGCCATTAGCTGCATCAGTACGCCTCAGATATAGTAAATCTGCCTTGGAGTGTTGACTGTGACATATTTGAGGGAAATCCCGATGAAAAAACCTAGTCACACTTGCTAAACAGAGTTCCAGCCCAATGGCCTCAAGGCGTTAAACTGTGACGCCAACTCATAACCCTTTGGTGGTAGATGCTGGGGAGGAGGGTCGTTGCGCGCGTAAAAGATCTTAAACTCCGCATATGCTGGTTGATAGCCCAGGACCCAGCAGACACCAGATTGTTATGGGTGGGGTTTCGAGGCAGCTCTAGCAACCGCGCTTGGTGTATGCACTTGCACATTCGGTGACGTCTTGCAAGAGGTTGCTGGGACTGCGGAATAACCTCGGCTTAGTGCAGTCTTGCCCTCAGGAGCTCCATCGGTGGCCCCGATCATCAGGCGAGAGACTGACACGGGGGGGTGGAGGACCTCGAACAAGGGTATTGGAGGCTTATGTCCGTTGAGGATATGCCATTAGCTGCATCAGTACGCCTCAGATATAGTATTATTATTATTTTGACACCGTGATAGCCCAGTGGTCAAGTTCTACCATCTGGGCCCTGTCGCCAGTTCGATTCCCGTCGGTGCCACCAGTATTTTCATTGAACATACCGGTCTATTTCTGGACCAGTATTTTCATTGAACATACCGGCCCGTCTGGAAGTGTTGGAACTGCCCTTGCGGGGGTGTCATTAGAGCTTATCGTCAATTCTTCGTACTCCCCTCACGGGTGAGACGATGGAGGCGCATGTGCAGAAATGCATCAGCCATTGACAGAGAAGCACCACTATTATTATTAGCATTATTATTATTATTATTATTATTATTATTATTATTATTATTATTATTTGCCCTTGCGGGGGTGTCATTAGAGCTTATCGTCAATTCTTCGTACTCCCCTCACGGGTGAGACGATGGAGGCGCATGTGCAGAAATGCATCAGCCATTGACAGAGAAGCACTATTATTATTATTATTATTATTATTATTATTATTATTATTATTATTATTATTATTATTATTATTATTATTATTATTATTATTATTATTATTATTATTATTATTATTATTATTATTATTATTATTAGGGAGTACATAGGACATTGGTCCTTTTCAATGAGCTGATTGGTATAAAGCTCCTAGAGTAATGTTCTATGCCGTCACTTCCTTTATTCCACCGATTGGTGTGGAGACTTTCGTTATGGAATGGAGGACTGGATGCACATGGCCTTTTGGCTCAGCAATAGGCAGGAGATACATTATTATTATTATTATTATTATTATTATTATTATTATTATTATTATTATTATTATTATTATTATGGAGGGTTGCACAGTATGGCACCCCACGGGAAGAGGAGGTGGTTGGGCCTCTTCCCACTGGTTTTGAGGCTATGTCGTTGTGTTGGCTCCGAGGCTATGTTGTTGTGTTGGTTCCGAGGCTATGTTGTTGTGTTGGTTCCGAGGCTCTGTTGTTGTGTGGGTTCCGAGGCTATGTCGATGTGGGTTCCGAGGCTATGTTGTTGTGTTGGT
>WBZZ01006968.1:270000-272500 GCA_019918135.1 Paulinella micropora | reverse complement strand
CAGTATATTTAATTTAGAAATCAGTAATCCCCCACTCGTTTACATCTTTACCAACTCTCCCATGGTTAGGTAATAGATCGGTAACAGATATAGTAACTAATATCTCCATGTATTTAACAAGGTTATGTGGTTAGATCCAGTATCAGAACAATTAATACCAATCCAGCTTTGTGAACCGAGCGGCAATATCTGCTCCCACAAAGTGGCTCGGGTCCACTTATTGTTCCGTTTATTATTACCAACCATTCGTTTCAGTCTTCCGTTTCCTTTAGTCATGGTATAATCATTAAAGTCATTCTTCGATACAGTGTACGTGGTACTGCAATAGGTTTGAAGCCTTGAAGCCTCAGAAGCGCAAGAACCCTTGGGGAGTGTCCCCGAGAACCGAAGAAAGCTGATCGTGTTTGGGGCCAGAACAAAACTATTTTCTGTTTGCTGTGTGTGACCAACAGGTATCTGGTGGAGCCCAATGCGAGTGGAGCAATCGCTCGTCGCAGTGGCTGGAGGCTCGAAATCGTTCGACGTTCGACCGCTAGCACAACTTGGCGTCAAGAGCGTTTAGAGGCGTTCCGTGAACATTGCCTTCGAGGTTGTGTGTCCAGCTCACCAGACATTGCGGCAACGACGGTTTCCGGATACAGTGTTCGGTACAACAGTTTGACTTTAATCCGGTCTGGGGCGGTATAACAGTTGCACCGTCTTTTGATAACCACTCTGCTCAGATCCCACCCATTTTTGGCGTTATTTGCTATCGTTTGACTTTGCCCCCCAGTGGGCTGGTCAGAAGGACTCCCAAGCTGTGTGTAGTGGCGAGAGACAAGGGTCAGTTTCGTAGCTTCTTTTGGAGCTTTGATGTGAGGTTGACTCATATCGGTTGCGTTGTTGTCCCGGCTTCGTCACGGGTTCGTGGCTTGTTGTTGTCAGGAGGGTTCGTTTAGTGGTCTGTGGGGACAGAGACTTTGCGTTGGTTGCCTGAGTGTGAGCGTTGGTGTCGTCGTTCAGGGCTACGTCCTCGACGTTGTTCATTGTTGTATCGTTGGTTGATGTGTTGGTCGGGTCGTTACTGGTAGTCGTGACGTGGGGAGCTTGAAGATGACCTTCTTCTGCAGTATGGGGAGTTGGACCGGCTCCTTCTACGATCCATGTCATGATGCAGTCAACTTGGCTTGAGTTCATAGAGTTGTAGTTCCTCGAGTTGTCACCAGGGCGTGAAGTATGAGGGTTATCTCTGCAACGATTGCTCATGGTAGGCGGTTTGGTCGTACAGACGTCTCGCCGCCGTCACGATCCCGCGTCAATCTAAGCAGTGCTAGGATGCAGATTTTAACTTTCAGAAATTGTTATTTATTAACAGGGGTTTACCGGACCACGAGTGACAGTGCTCACCCTTTTGCAAAGGTTTAAACTTAATATTAATACTACTACTAGCCTAGGGCTTGATCATGGAAAGTGCGCGGCAAGGGCTGATATAGGGTAAGGTGTATGGTCTGCAGTGCACTGATGCTATGAGCTGTGCTCAAGACGAAGGTTTTTGAGGAAAATTATCTGTGGTGGAAAGTTATTTTATTTTGTGTGGTAGGGATATATTAATAACTGGGTTAGAGTGGAAGGAAAATAGCACTGTCAGCGAGAAAAATTATGAGTTGATATATGTAAAAAAGGAAATTGCTAAAGCAAAAAAGGAAATTGTCATAGCCGCAAACACAAATTAAAAAAATCCAGAAATAAGTGAAGTTGATATTGTTATTGCACATCTAAGTATAATAAATTTAACGGTTCCTCAAAAAGTTATTAGTTTTATTACTCTGCGACCAGTGTCATGTAATCGGCAACTCAGCTGATGTTTTGAAAGTTGTGTAGTAAGTTTAACACATTTTCAGTTCCATATCGTTTCCCCACGTTCGCACTTATTATTGCTTATGTATTATTTTTATTATTAATAATTCATCATAAATATTAATATCTAGTTGAATCTCTGCGGCTCGGACCTATGCCGGCCCACCCGGTATATAATGGCAATACTGACAGTTCCGGTCTGTCGGTTATCTTTGGTCTGAAGGCTACCGAGTCACTATTTTAGGTATTATATTCCTCAGTCTTCATATCGTCAGACAGTTTATCTGTTATTAAATATCGTACTATTGTCGTAGTAACAATCTGGAGTCGCTAACGGAGTATGGAAATATATCGGTTATCTTTGGTCTGAAGGCTACGGAGTCACTATTTTAGGCATTCCTCAGTCTTCATATCGTTAGACAGTTTATCTGTTATTAAATATCGTACTATTGTAACAGACCTACTACGGACCCGGGCCATGTTTCTGGCAGAGGCTGGCACAGTCAGAAAAATATTAATATTAATATCAGTGGCACCAAAGCGGAATTTTTCCGTTATTGAGAGCCGGTCCGAGTCGTTGAAAAAAAAAAAAAAAAAAAAAAAAAAAAAAAAAAAAAAAAAAAAAAAAAAAAACAGAGACAGACCGTGCCCTGCACAAGAGACT
>WBZZ01006968.1:242500-250000 GCA_019918135.1 Paulinella micropora | reverse complement strand
AGAGGCGAGGCGAGGCGAGGAGAGGAGAGGAGAGATGAGGAGAGGAGAGGAGAGGAGAGGAGAGGAGAGGAGAGAAGAGAAGAGAAGAGAAGAGAAGAGAGAAGAGAAGAGAAGAGAAGAGAAAGAGAAGAGAGAGTGAGAGAGATGCATGCGTGCAAGCATGTCAGTGCATGTATAACTTTTATGGCCAAAACCAAGTTGCTCTCGTGTATGTGCGGCGCACCAAGTGAATAAATGATGCACATTGTGTTCAAGTCTACTGATGAAATGCAGGAAGAGAAATGGGTTCTTAACCTCAGCCCTTCAGTGTAGCGTAGTTGAGAAGGGTGAAGTCCTTCGGCAAGCCCAACGAGGTGGGATCGAAGATCTCACCGCTCTCGCTTGTTTTCTGCTTCTTGCTCGCAGGCTCCATTGAAGAGCCTGCGTAGTTAATAAAATAATATCATAAAACCCTTTAGACTCCCTTCGACTGATATCTACGATTTGTTTGGTCTGCATTCGTTGTTTTTTTTTTTATTAGTCAGGCCGGGCCGCCGTCGATTCAAATGTAAATATAATTTGGAAGAAAAAAATGGTAGTCCTGCCAAAATATCTTCGCAAAAATTTTGCACAGCGAAAAAATATGTGATTTTGCGGCGCTGCAAAGCAGAAATCAAGTGAACTTGCAGTGAAGTCGCTAGAATAGAACATAAATTCAATGATATTTCTCTAATATATATAATATTTAATATTTGCACATCCTAATAGCTTATTAGACACACTTATAAAAAAAACACTAAAACAACGGCAACATATGGGCAAACAACTAGTATATGTAGAACAAACAAATTTAACGCCGGCGCCATATATATATTCTAGGTCTAGTATATGTGCATGCAAGGCCTGTATACGCATTCAAATGTTTCAATTTTATTTTTGAAAGTATTTGTTAGTACACAACACATTTCTAATAAAAAAAAATAAAACCAAAATCAAAAGTGCAATGTACATGTTGTACACAATGTACATGTTGTCAAGGTATATATTGATTCTTTACCTTGAACAGTCTAGGTAGAGATTTCTATACATTGAAATTGATTTTTTTTCTCAAGCTAATGTATTGATTTCTATACCTTGAAACAGTGAAATTGATTTTTTTCCAGGTTTCAAGCTAAAAAATTTTATATCTTGAAAATTTCGATGGTACGTTCAGCCCGCGATAAGAAGTTGAATCAGGATTGGAAAAGAACGTGCACGTGCCCACGATAAGAAATCAGGAAAAGTAGTCAGGAAGTGCGCCAAAAGCAAAATTTAGTATTTTTAACTTTGGTGGGAGGTGAAAAAGCATTTGTTTGATTTTTCCCCTGTCACTGTCTTTTTAATCTTGTCTATTACCAAGAGTGCCTGTCCAACTTTGGTGGGAGGTGAAAAAGCATTTGTTTGATTTTTCCCCTGTCACTGTCTTTTTAATCTTGTCTATTACCAAGAGTGCCTGTCCAACGTGACATAGATCAAGTACGGACACTAGTCTTTGTGATGGTTGGTGTACCTATTGCAAAACTACGTGCTCGGAACGAATTTGCAGACGTAGGAATGAATATTTTTTTGATGCATATTCTTGTACATGTCCCGAGTTCAATTCGTGACTCGACATGGAAGCATCCAGACCAAGGATAACATGCGACAGACTGAAACGGTAAGTATTGCCATTATATAAAAGGTGGGCCTGCATAAATCAGAAATAAAACACAAAATTTTGAATTTGAATACCACAGTTTTAAATTTAAATTTTAATTTTTTCAATGTGAGAAACTAGTGAGTAGCCTCTAGACTCGATCTTATCATGATCTTTCTAACAAAAAAAAAAACAGATCACAAAAAGTTTGAAAACTTCAAAATTTATACTACGGTTGCCTATGTTTTGGATCTCACTAGTTTGAAAACGACTTAAAAAACATATGTTAATATTTTTTAATAGGAAAATGCTTGCCACTAGTAGGAATACTAGTTGAAATAACATAGGAAGCGCAATAATAAGGAAACGGTGACTGCGTAAGAATGAGGAAACTGCAATCCATGGGAAATGGGTTTTAACGCAAACACTGCCAAATTATGCACTTTCAAGATGTCCTTACGCTAGTTACTGCGACGCCTTCCGAGTGGTGACTCAGAGCCACCCTTCTCATCTTACGCTGCAAGTCCGATGTGCTCAGCACTTTCGTGAGATTAACTCAATTTTAATTATATTGACAGAGACAAAGCTAAGCTTAAAAGTAGATTATTGTAATTGATGCCGCTGCCACCGTAATTTAGAAAGCTGTAGTCTTTTTTTACGCCATCACTTTTTCAATAGAATCTTGCCACTCGTAGGAATGAGTGGGAAGACGAAGTATGAAAAGAAGTTATAAAAGAAAGGTGACTAGTCTCAGAAGTAGTAGTAATTTGTCTGAGAACGAGCTCGAGCTCACCTGATCCTAACAGGTCACCGTTGTTCACTGGAGCCCATCTCGTGTTCCTCAAGACGTACTCCACTTGAAAGACGTTGTTCACCGTAGCCCATCTGATTCTCATGCTCTTCAAGAGGCACTCCTTTTGAAAGCTGCGCAAGCAGCTGCTGAGCGCTAGTGGGATCAAGTTGGTCTGACCCCGAGCCTGAGGCAACGTTGATGATTGGGGCCGTCGGCTCAAGCAGGTGCTGAGCGGTAGTGGGGTCCGACCCAGACCCCGAGCCTGATGCAACATCGATGATGGGGGCCGTCGCATCCAGTAGGTTCGACCCCGACCCTGAGACAACAATCGGGGCCGTTGCATCCGCATCCACTTCCAGATTTGCCGTCAATCCCCGCCAACCCCCCGTCATGCGCTTGCACAGTGCTCGGATATTATTTTGGGCGGGAATACAATTCGTGTTCCAACCGCGTGGGTTTGGGCCCGCACCATCAAAACGTATTTGATTTCTGAAGTTGTAGACACTACCTCCGCGATTCTCCAGCCCGTCGAACACCGCGCTTGCCGTCACTGAAGGCAGAATCTGCTCGACGCACTTGCTGATTTGTTTTTGTTCACGGTCGTCAAAAACGTACGAACCCGGTTTGCTCTGTTTGTAGCTGCCATCCAGCGCTGTGACACAAACAAACAATACATGCATACATACATACATGCATAGTATGATACATACATATATACATACATACATACATACATACATACATACGTACATACGTGCATACGTGCATCGTACATACGTACATACGTACGTTACGTACATACATACATGCGTACATACATACATACATACATACATACATACATACATACACACACATACATGCATGCATGCATGCATACATGCATGCATACATACATACATACATACATACATGCACACATACATATATATACAAACATACAAATATACATACATACATACATACACACACACACACACATATATACACAAACATACAAACATACAAACATACATACATACATACATACATACAACGTACCTTTTCTGAGGCTGAGTGCCAGTAAATTGGAGGAAAATTTGGGCTCAGCGGTGGCTAGTTTCGGGAAGACATCTTCAAGCTTAACGCTAGCTTTCAGTTGGCGCAGTCGCCGGAGGAAAGAATCCGCTAAGACAGAAAGTATAGTATAGTATAGTATAGTAATAGTAATAGTAATAGTAATAGTAATAGTAATAGTCATAGTCATAGCATACTCATAGTCATAGTCATAGTCATAGTACTAGTGCTAGTACTAGTACTAGTACTAGTACTAGTACTAGACTAGTAATAGTAATAGTAATAGTATAGTATAGTATAGTATAGTATGGTATGGTATAGTATAGTATAGTATAGTATAGTATAGTGTAGTATAGTGTAGTATAGTGTAGTATAGTGTAGTATAGTATAGTATAGTATAGTATAGTATAGTATAGTATAGTATAGTATAGTGTAGTGTAGTGTAGTGTAGTGTAGTGAAGACAGATGGGTAGACACACAGATGCAAGGATGTAGGATCGATGGACGGATGGATGAATGGACAGCTAGCATTATAGGAGTAGACAGGCAGATCAAGAGTCTGATACGGACATTTCATTAAATTGATGAATCGATAGATGCATAGAGATGGATGGATAGATAGATATAAATGTAGATAGATAGATAGATAGATAGATAGATAGATAGATAAGATAGATAGATAGATATATAAGATAGATAAGATAGATAAGATAGATAGATAAGATAGATAGATAAGATAGATAGATAGATAGATAGATAGATAGATAGATAGATAGATAGATAGATAAGATAGATACGATAGATAGATAGATAGATAAGATAGATAAGATAGATAAGATAGATTAGATAGATAGATAGATAGATAGATAGATAGATAGATAGATAGATAGATACCTAGATAGATAGATAGATATCTAGATAGATAGATATCTAGATAGATAGATAGATATCTAGATAGATTAGATAGATTAGATAGATAGATACATAGATACATAGATAGATAGATAGATAGATAGATAGAAGCTACCTATATCTGCCGCGATGCTACTCTGAGCTGTCTTGGCCCAAGCAAAATAGAAGTCTGATTGGAGAACTGTCTTAGGGTCTGCTCCACCTAATAATAATAATAATAATAATAATAATAATAATAATAATAATAATGATAATAATAATAATAATGATAGTAATAGTAATAATAATAATAACAATAATAATAATGCAAAATAGAAGTCTGAATTGAGAACGGTCTTATTGGCTGCTCCACCTATAATAATAATAAAAATAATAATAATAATAATAATAATAATAACAATAATAATAATGCAAAATAGAAGTCTGAATTGAGAACGGTCTCTCCACCTATAATAATAATAATAATAATAGTAATAATAATAATAATAATAATAATAATAATAATAATAATAATAATAATAATAATAATAGTGCTTCTCTGTCAATGGCTGATGCATTTCTGCACATGCGCCTCCATCGTCTCACCCGTGAGGGGAGTACGAAGAATTGACGATAAGCTCTAATGACACCCCCGCAAGGGCAGTTCCAACACTTCCAGACGGGCCGGTATGTTCAATGAAAATACTGGTCCAGACGGATCGGTATGTTCAATGAAAATACTGGTGGCACCGACGGGAATCGAACTGGCGACAGGGCCCAGATGGTAGAACTTGACCACTGGGCTATCACGGTGTCCAATAATAATAATAATGATAATAATAATAATAATAATAATAATAATAATAATAATAATAATACTATACTTCCTCTAGGCATACTGATGCAGCTGATGGCACGATCCGTTTCCGGACATGAGCCTCCATGCCCTTGTTCGAGGTGCTCCATCCCCACCTAGTCAGTCTCTCGACTGATTATAGGGGCCACCGATGGAGCTCCTGAGGGCAAGACTACACTAAGCCGAGGTTATTCCGCAGTCCCAACAACCTCTTGCAAAACGTTGCCGAATGTGCAAGTGCGTACACCAAGCATGGTTGCTAGAACTACCTCAAAACCCCACCCATAACAATTTGGTATCCGCTGGGTCCACGGGCTATCAACCGGCATAGCGGAGTTTAAGATCTTCGACAGGCGCCCAACGACCCTCCTCCCCAGCATCATCCACCAAATGGTTTTGAGTTGGCATCACAGTTTAACGCCGTAAGGCCATTGGGCTGGAGCTCTGATAAACAAGCGTGACTAAGTTTTTATCATCAGGTGTTACCCTCAAATACATCACAGTCAACACTCCGAGAAGAAAGATATACTTCCTCTAGGCATACTGATGCAGCTGATGGCACGATCCGTTTCCGACAAATAATAATAATAATAATAATAATAATAATAATAATAATAATAATAATAATAATCATAATCATAATACTAATAATAGTAATAATAATAATGACAATAATAATAATGCAAAATAAAAGTAAAGTCGGACTTGAGGACGGTCTTAGGGGCTGCTCCAGCTATGATGATAATAGTAGTAGTAGTAATAATAATAATAATAATAATAATAATAATAATAATAATAATAATAATAATAATAATAATAATAATAGTGCTTCTCAGTCAATGGCGAATGCATTTCTGCACATGTGCCTCCATCGTCTCACCCGTGAGGGGAGTACGAAGATTTGACGACAGGCTCTACTGACACCCCCTCAAGGCAGCTCCAAGCCTTCCAGACAGACCAACACTTTCAAAGAAAATATCCTTTGAAAATACTGGCACCGACGGGAATCGAACTGGCGCCAGGTCCCAGATGGTAGACCCTAACCACTGGGCTATCGCGGTGCCACTAATAATAATAATAATAATAATAATAATAATAATAATAATAATAATAATAATAATCATAATAATAATAATCATAATAATAATAATCATAATAATAATAATCATAATAATAATAATCATAATAATAATAATAATAATAATAATAATAATAGTGCTTCTCTGTCAATGGCTGATGCATTTCTGCACATGCGCCTCCATCGTCTCACCCGTGAGGGGAGTACGAAGAATTGACGATAAGCTCTAATGACACCCCCGCAAGGGCAGTTCCAACACTTCCAGACGGGCCGGTATGTTCAATGAAAATACTGGTCCAGAAATAGACCGGTATGTTCAATGAAAATACTGGTGGCACCGACGGGAATCGAACTGGCGACAGGGCTCAGATGGTAGAACTTGACCACTGGGCTATCACGGTGTCCAAAATAATAATAATAATAATAATAATAATAATAATATTATAATAATAATAATAATAGTAATGACAATAATAATAATGCAAAATAAAAGTAAAGTCGGAATTGAGAACGGTGTTAGGGGCTGCTCCACCTATAATAATAAAAATAGTAATAATAATAAATAATAATAATAATAGTGCTTCTCTGTCAATGGCTGATGCATTTCTGCACATGCGCCTCCATCGTCTCACCCGTGAGGGGAGTACGAAGAATTGACGATAGGCTGTAATGACACCCCCGCAAGGGCAGTTCCAACACTTCCAGACGGGCCGGTATGTTCAATGAAAATACTGGTCCAGAAATAGACCGGTATGTTCAATGAAAATACTGGTGGCACCGACGGGAATCGAACTGGCGACAGGGCCCAGATGGTAGAACTTGACCACTGGGCTATCACGGTGTCCAAAATAATAATGATAATAATAATAATAATAACAATAATAATATAATAATAATAATAATAATAATAATAATAATAATAATAATAATAATAATAATAGTGCCTCTCTGTCAATGGCTGATGCATTTCTGCACATGCGCCTCCATCGTCGCACCCGTGAGGGGAGCACGAAGAATTGACGATAAGCTCTAATGACACCCCCGCAAGGGCAGTTCCAACACTTTCAGACGGACCGGTATGTTCAATGAAAATACTGGTCCAGAAATAGACCGGTATGTTCAATGAAAATACTGGTGGCACCGACGGGAATCGAACTGGCGACAGGGCTCAG
>WBZZ01006968.1:225000-230000 GCA_019918135.1 Paulinella micropora | reverse complement strand
GGCGCTATATGGCAGATGGCACCGCCGCCTCGACGGTACCGGCGGGTAGATCGGTACGACAAGGACGGGCGTAATCTGATTGTCTGGGGGCTCTCAGAACGCGCCAATCTACAGGAGATCGCCTCCAAAATGAGCGGTCTTGGTCTGGTGGTCCCGGTAATGGAGTGGCAAGGCCAGCGAATGTCTCGTCACCTGGAGCTGGTCTACGAGGACGATGACAGCAGGCAGACGGCGTTGCAGCAACTCAAACATCTCAAATTCTTCGGCAGAGGGGTCAATGTGGCCCTTGGGCGCAGGTTCAGGGACAGGGAACGTGTCCGAAGGCTTATTCGCATCCATCTGCGTGGGGAAGCGGCGGTCCGGAAGGAGGAAGCTGCGACGGGATATCGCGTCTTGCCTCTGCATGAAGAATGTGTCGATGATGTGCAGGTGGTGTCTTCGGAATTGGCTGCCGATGCACCTAAGTGTGTGTCTGAGTGTGCTGATGTGCATGTGGTGCCCCTGCATTCGGCGGCCAGTGCAGTGGGGGACCAACCTGCGCAAGCACCTGCAGAGGGGGGCAGCACAAGGGCGGAAGCCAAGCGCGGCCGTCGGGTCCGGAAACGAGCCAAGAAGCACCGCTCCAAGCAGTTCGATACCGGCTTCAAGCTACTCGTCGCGAGTCACAACTGGCAGGGTAAAACGGGATACGACAACGTAGGCACGGCGGAATGGGCATCATTCTACAAGCACGAGGGCTGGCTAGTCATCGGGGCTCAGGAGCACCGCATGGGCAAGAAGCAACTTTCCAAATGCAGCCTGGATGGATTCCGGATTTTTGGAAAACCTGCGGAGGTCAGCGAGAAAAATCGCTGCAAGGGTGGGGTTCTATTCGCGGTGGCTAACTTCCTTGGTCCGTATTGCAACCTGGTGTCAGCCCCCGTCGACCACCGGCAGCAAGTGTGGCTGCGTATCGCCTCGGGTGTTACCGGCGCTCAGGATATCTATGTGGGCAACGGCTGCTTTCCCCAGGAAACGCAGGAAGAAGAGTCGTCAGAGGCGTATGCGGCCTGGCAGGCAGCTATAGCATTTTTTGGAGCCAAAGGTCTTGTGGTCACGGTGGCGGATGCCAACGCGAAGCTCGGGCCGGCATGCAGCCGAAAAGAGAAGGGCATCGTCGGTCAGCACGGGGAGGTCGATGATAAGGGAGCACCGGTACGTTTGGAGAACGGCAAGAGACTCGCGGCCGTCCTCGTCGCTACGGGCCTGCGAAATCTGAGCGGCTTCTCGTGCCCAGTGGAAGGGTCCTACTGGTGGTCCCGGCGTGAGCAGCGCGGCATGGGCACAGGCAAGCACCTCCTCGATTACATCTGCGCGTCGCCTGGCTTGGCATCTGGAGCAAAGTTCGGAGTATGCGAAGATGATCTTGATACGGACCACAAGGCAGTATGGGCCGAACTGACGTGGTGCGACCAGCGCCGGCCAAAGCGGGCTGCGAAACCTTACAAGTCCTTTCGTGTTGATAAACTTATTGGTGCTGGTGTCTCGGGTAATGATCACGCTGCGAAGCAAGCGCTGGATTATCTACGCGACAAGTTCGATGACGTATTCCAGCATTGCCTACAGAAGCTTGGAGTGCATCAGCTGCCTGAGCTTGACCTATCGGGTGGTGCCGACAGCCAACGGGTGGTAGATGATGTCACCGAGCGAGTGGCGCAGTCCTTCCGAATGGCGGCGCACCGGGTCCTTGGCTCCAGATGTATACGACCCCGTTTCACCAACAATTGGTTCGACGGGGAGCTAAAGGAGCTCATTCAGCAGGGCCGGGAGGCCTACGCAGCATACAGGAGGGATGAATCGAATGCGGAAGCCCGTCTGAATTGGCTACGGCTCCGCAAGCAAATTCGGAAGGCAACTCGGGCCAAGAAGTCCGCCTCCTTCAAGCAAGTGCAGGAAGAAGCGGTCAAATGTCAACGCGAGCAATCCTCAAAGCGCTTTTGGCTACTCGCGAAGCGGCTTGGCGGGGCACGCAGAACGAAGGTCTCCGCGCCGGTGCAAAGGGAGGATGGCTCACTGGCGTGTACGCTGCCGGAAAAGGTCGCTCGGTGGGAGAAATTTCGGAAAAATTCGGTGAAGCCACGGGAAATCCGGCAAGTGCGGCTGTTGTGGTGGAGTGCTGTGCAGAAGCAGGCTCGCTGGAGTGGGAGGAAGCCGAAGCTAAGCGGCAGTTCCACTGGAACGATCGCTTCAGAGATGAGGTGGCCCGGGCTATGAAGGAGCACGAAGTAGGTGAAGACACTTGCGAAGAGCTGGACAAGCCGTTCACGCAAGAGGAGGTCCTTGCAAGGCAACGTGCCCTGAATAACCACAAAGCTTGTGGCGAGGACAAAGTGAAGAACGAGATGCTCAAGTATGGCGGCGCCTACATCAATGGCTACTTAACGCAGTACTTCAACTGGATTCGAGAAGCCGAGAGGACTCCAAAAGCTTGGGGCAAGGGAATCATCGTCAATATCCCCAAGGGTGGGGATCCTACGGATCCTGACAACTGGAGGGATATCTCGATTATTAGTTGCCTTGGTAAGCTGTATCTGTCCTTATTAGCTGCTCGTCTAACGCTCTTCGTGGATGGCCCGGATAAGCTACGTCCAGAGCAGGGAGGCTTCCGCCCGGGACGTCGCACTACGGATCAGGTCTTTACCCTTTGGCAGAGGTTGAAGGGGCGTCAGCAGCAGAAGCGGGAGTCGTATGTCCTGTTCGTCGATCT
This sequence comes from Paulinella micropora, assembly GCA_019918135.1. NCBI lineage: Eukaryota > Cercozoa > Imbricatea > Euglyphida > Paulinellidae > Paulinella > Paulinella micropora. Next base: position 227,254 of record WBZZ01006968.1, on the reverse strand, counting down.
ACGCAAGGCTTGCCCGTCTGTTTGGAGAGATGGCCTATTTGAGAGGCTCTGGAAGCTGGGTGTAAGGGGCAAGTTCTGGCGCACGCTACGCAGGTGCTACGAGCAGACTTCGTCGCAAGTGCTAGTTGATGGAGCACTCACCCCCGAAGTACTGGAGGGTGTATGCGTCCAACAGGGGTCCCCTCTCTCTCCCACACTCTTCAACGTCTTTATGGATGAGCTGTGTGATCGGCTGGCGAGTACCCTCAAGATCACGGATGTGAAGCGGCTGAACGACATCAAGGCACTTCTATACGCGGACGACGTGGCCCTCATCGCTCACAGTCGCACCGAGCTCCAGAAGATGGTCAATGTTGTGGCCAAGTTCGCGGAAGATTACCGGCTGGAAGTCAACTTGAAGCCCGGCAAGACGGAAATCATGCCCATTTACACGTCGAGCAAGGCGAAACGACCAAGTATCAGGGAGCGAGGTGAGCCCGTGGTGTGGTTTCGCGGCCAGAAGCTTTGTGTCACCAGTCAGTACAAGTACCTGGGAGTGGTTATCACCGACGACCTGAAGTGGAAGGAGCAGGCCCTGCGGGCTACGCGTGTCACTGAAGTCGCCACCGCAGGTTGGTACTCTTTGTGGTGTGCAGGTGAGATACAAGCTAGGTATCGTCTCATGTGCTGGAATCAACTTGTGGGGGCCAAGCTGAAGTACGCCTTCGATGTCTGGCGTGCCCCCGTATCGCAGCTCACCAAGCTGGAGGCAGCAATGCTGCGCCCCATGAGGATGATTCTCGGCATCAGCCCTAAGACAAGCAAGTGGATTACACTCTTTCTGGCGCGCTCTTTGAGTGCGGAGCGTTTGCGGCGGGCGGCGCAACTGAAGTTCTATGGACGGCTGCGTGTTCTACCGGAGAAGCGATTTCCTGTCATCGCATCTCAAGTCAAATCCGACTGGACTGCGGAGGCCGAAGGCGCTATCAGGGACTCAATGGATCTACAACAAGGGCTTCAGGAGCTCCTAAATAGCTCAGAGAAGGACCTCGAGGGTTGGTGTTCGACTGTGGACAAGTGGGCCCTTCAGCAGGACGTCAAGATGGTGCAGCAACTGATGTGGGACAAGCGAGAGGCAGGCAGCGATCTTACTGATGGCCTGCGAGTCATCCTAAGACAAGTCTTTGGAACTAAGGAGTTCCCAAGATGGGTAGCCCTTGATGATGCGCATTATAATCTGCTTCGGAGAAGGTTGCTCAGCTGCAACAACCGCCTTCGGTTGTACCGCAGCAAGTTGGTCAGTGGCATGTCCCCTCGCTGCTTCTGTTGTCATGATGATGTCAATGAGTCCCTTGCGCACTTCTTATGGGATTGCCCCATGCATGAGGGGAGACGTAAGCAGCTGTTGCTGAGTATGCAGAGGCTCGGTGGCATGGCTGTGGGGAGTGCTGAGGGGGATGGAGGGAGTGAGGAGGGTGGTGAGGTCGTAGGTGGTGAGGTTGTGGTGGAGGATGTGTTGCTTGGGCGGGAGCGGGAGGGCTCTGTGCGGCAGGGTTGGGATGATATGTCGCCTGTGGATCAATCACGATTGTTTTGTAAGCTTTTTCAGGGGAAGTCGCGCTTCCGCAGTAACTTTAGGCTTGCTGCGTTGTTAGGGGTTACAGCATTGCGTCCCCCTCCAAAGTTGGATGTGTTGTTTGGATCATATGTGTCTGAGTGTTGGTCTGCTAGGGAGGGTAAAAGGGAGGAGCTTGGGGTGGAGGATGGGGGCGAGGAGGTGATTGACCTCACTGAGGTTCCATCAGCTTCTGTCCCACCCTCTCCCCCAAGTGACGTTGATGTTGCGCGGCGCGGCCGTCCGCGCAGTGTGGACGTCCTGGCTAGAGAGAGGGGTTCGGGAGCGCAGCGTAGTGTCTCCGAGTTCTTCTCTTCAGCTAACACCCTCGCATCTAGCTCTTCATGCACTTCACAGCCCCCATCTGCCCCTGCTGTTGCTGTTGCTGCTATGTCTGTTTGGTGTTCTGACAATGCGTTGGGATCGGCTGACCCCGGTGACCCAATGGAAGCACATGTCCAGGATCTGGATCTGATGCTATAGTCTGAGGAAGCCTATTATTATTCAAATTATTATTATTATTATTATTATTATTATTATTATTATTATTATTATTATTATTATTATTATTATTATTATTATTATTATTATTATTATTATTGGACACCGTGATAGCCCAGTGGTCAAGTTCTACCATCTGGGCCCTGTCGCCAGTTCGAT
>WBZZ01006968.1:212500-215000 GCA_019918135.1 Paulinella micropora | reverse complement strand
CACACTTGCTAAACAGAGTTCCAGCCCAATGGTCTCAAGGCGTTAAACTGTGACGCCAACTCATAACCCTTTGGTGGTAGATGCTGGGGAGGAGGGTCGTTGCGCGCGTAAAAGATCTTAAACTCCGCATATGCTGGTTGATAGCCCAGGACCCAGCAGACACCAAGATTGTTATGGGTGGGGTTTCGAGGCAGCTCTAGCAACCGCGCTTGGTGTATGCACTTGCACATTCGGTGACGTCTTGCAAGAGGTTGCTGGGACTGCGGAATAACCTCGGCTTAGTGCAGTCTTGCCCTCAGGAGCTCCATCGGTGGCCCCGATCATCAGGCGAGAGACTGACACGGGGGGGTGGAGGACCTCGAACAAGGGTATTGGAGGCTTATGTCCGTTGAGGATATGCCATTAGCTGCATCAGTACGCCTCAGATATAGTATTATTATTATTATTATTATTATTATTATTATTATTATTATTATTATTATTATTATTATTATTATTATTATTATTAGGGAGTACATAGGCCATCGGTCCTTTCCATGGGCTGATTGGTATAAAGCTCCTAGAGTAATGTTCTATGCCGTCACTTCCTTTATTCCACCGATTGGTGTGGAGACTTTCCTTATGGAATGGAGGACTGGATGCACATGGCCTTTTGGCTCAGCAATTGACAGGAGATACACTATTATTATTATTATTATTATTATTATTATTATTATTATTATTATTATTATTAATTTCTTTGTTTATTTATTTATTTATTTATTATTATTATTATTATTATTATTATTATTATTATTATTATTATTATTATTAACATACCGGTTCGTCTGGAAGTGTTGGAACTGCCCGTGCGGGGGTGTCATTAGAGCCTATCCTCAATTCTTCGTACTCCCCTCATGGGTGAGACGATGGAGGCGCATGTGCAGATTTGCATCAGCCATTGACAGAGAAGCACTATTATTATTATTATTATTTATTGTTATTGTTTATTATTATTATTATTATTATTATTATTATTATTATTATTATTAGGGAGTACATAGGCCATCGGTCCTTTCCATGGGCTGATTCGTATAAAGCTCCTAGAGTAATGTTCTATGCCGTCACTTCCTTTATTCCACCGATTGGTGTGGAGACTTTCCTTATGGAATGGAGGACTGGATGCACATGGCCTTTTGGCTCAGCAATTGGCAGGAGATACACTATTATTATTATTATTATTATTATTATTATTATTATTATTACTATTATTACTATTACTATTATTACTATTACTATTATTATTATTATTATTATTATTATTATTATCATTATTATTATCATTATTATTATTGTCATTATTGTCATTGTCATTATCATTATCCTTACTATTATTATTATTATTATTATTATTATTATTATTATTATTATTATTATTATTATTTTATTACTACTACTACTACTACTACTACTACTACTACTACTATTATTATTATTATTATTATTATTATTATTATTATTATTATTATTATTATTATTATTTGTGACATATTTGAGGGAAATCCCGATGAAAAAACCTAGTCACACTTGCTAAACAGAGTTCCAGCCCAATGGCCTCAAGGCGTTAAACTGTGACGCCAACTCATAACCCTTTGGTGGTAGATGCTGGGGAGGAGGGTCGTTGCGCGCGTAAAAGATCTTAAACTCCGCATATCTGGTTGATAGCCCAGGACCCAGCAGACACCAGATTATTATGGGTGGGGTTTCGAGGCAGCTCTAGCAACCGCGCTTGGTGTATGCACTTGCACATTCGGTGACGTCTTGCAGGAGGTTGCTGGGACTGCGGAATAACCTCGGCTTAGTGCAGTCTTGCCCTCAGGAGCTCCATCGGTGGCCCCGATCATCAGGCGAGAGACTGACACGGGGGATGGAGGACCTCGAACAAGGGTATTGGAGGCTTATGTCCGTTGAGGATATGCCATTAGCTGCATCAATACGCCTCAGATATAGTATTATTATTATTATAAAAATAATTATCATTATTATTATTATTATTATTATCATTATTATTATTATTATTATTATCATTATTATTATTATTATTATTATTATTATTATTATTATTATTATTATTATTCAGCCCAATGGCCTCAAGGCGTTAAACTGTGACGCCAACTCATAACCCTTTGGTGGTAGATGCTGGGGAGGAGGGTCGTTGCGCGCGTAAAAGATCTTAAACTCCGCATATGCTGGTTGATAGCCCAGGACCCAGCAGACACCAGATTGTTATGGGTGGGGTTTCGAGGCAGCTCTAGCAACCGCGCTTGGTGTATGCACTTGCACATTCGGTGACGTCTTGCAGGAGGTTGCTGGGACTGCGGAATAACCTCGGCTTAGTGCAGTCTTGCCCTCAGGAGCTCCATCGGTGGCCCCGATCATCAGGCGAGAGACTGACACGGGGGGGTGGAGGACCTCGAACAAGGGTATTGGAGGCTTATGTCCGTTGAGGATATGCCATTAG
>WBZZ01006968.1:110000-205000 GCA_019918135.1 Paulinella micropora | reverse complement strand
AGAGCCATCGATAGAAGAAACGACAGAAACGAACAAAAAACCTACGATAAAAGAGTATCAAAGCTCTCGTTCATAAAAAGATCTGATAATCGTCCAAAACGTCCAGACCTCTTTATTTTGAAAAGGATCTGATAATCCCAAAACGCAAAAAAAAACATGGATGTCTGTTTTTTCTGTATCATCGCTTGGACGGGAAAAAGACGTTGGAAGCAAGAATTGTGCACTTGATGGCCCAGAAAAGAAAAAGAAAACAGATGAATTTTGCGTCGTCTGCGGCCAAAATTACCGTTTACACCGCTTGGGTGTTTTTTGGTGCGACTTTTTTTTCTTCGACCTCGTGGGGGTAGAAGGAAGGGTGGCGTGATTAACCCTCCCTTTCTACTGCTACATCAAACATTACAAGCTCTCTGCCTCTGTACTTTTGATCACAATTCAATGTACAATTCTTTAGTACACTATACATATAAAAAGAAAAATACAGTTGCTGCTACAAAAGACACCCCCTCTAAACTGCTTTGTTTTTCTGTGTTTCGTGCATTTCCACGCAAATTTCTGTTTATCACTGGGATAAATCAATTAGATTACTATATGTACCACTATAGCACACTTATCTTTATATTTCTATACATAAATTTAACTTATTTCATCATTTTTCACTCTCCTATTAATCAACAAAAACTAGCAAAACTAGAAAATCACACTTTTTTGCAAACTATCAATACTAGTCTCCCTTATCACCATTTTCTTATTCTTTCTCAGTGTGCTGAGCCCCCTTATCTTTTTCCAAAAAAATATGCTCTATATTAAAAGTTTGTAAATAAAAGAATAAATATTATTTAAAGAAATGAAATATTATATTACATATATATATATTTATTGTTTTTTAATTTCAAAAACAAAAACATATAATGGGCAGAACCAAAGTATTTACAGACGAAGAAATCCTGCAAAGAAATTCAGAACCAATGAAAATTTATATATAAAAAACAAAGAGAAAGCACAGCAGAATGCTTAGGACTACTACTACTACAATAACAAGGATGTTATATTGAAAAAAGCAAAGGAGAAAAGGGAAAAGGAGAAAGTTGACATCGCAAGGATGAAACAACTCCAGATGCTCGTTGAAGGACTAAATATCGCCCTATGAAACACTATATAAATTTTATGTAAATGATATAATATATATATATTAGTATATAGATAAAATATATATATATCTATATAGATATATTTATTTTTATTTTTGAAAAATCAAAACCCTAATGTAACCAATTTGTTTTTGACTGCTTCAAAAACAAAAGCACATGTCAAGCATAGACTAAGGGGGGCAAACTTGGAACCTTAACAAGTTCGCAGAACAGAGCATTAAATTCCAAATACTGCAAAAAGAATAAAGAGCAATCTGTTAATAAGACATTTGGACAATTATACAAGGAAACAAAACGACGGGAAACTTTAATAAAGCAACACGAGGAAGTGAATAATTTAATAACAATATGGGGTTGTAAGTGGAACAGAATAAGAGTAAGGCAGGAATTCAAAAGGAACATAGAAGAGACATTAATGGAGCAAGAGACAATTAACCCACGACACGCAATGTTTGGAGGAAGGACAAATGCTTTATCTTTATATTGGGCAATGAATGAGCAACAAGACGTCAAATACATAGACATATGCTCCCTCTATCCGTCTGTTATGTTTTATGACCCCTACCCTCTCGGACATCATAAGGTAATCAAAAACACACATGCATTACAAATGATAAAGCAAAAGACAGCATTTGGATTAGCCAAAGTTAAAATGATTCGGCCGAGAGGATTAATTCACCCTGTCCTACCCTGTCAAGATAGAGGAAAGATGATGTAATATTTATGTAATAAGTGTGGAAAGGAAAACTTACAGGACAAATGTCAGCACGACGACACAGAGAGGGCACTCACAGGCAATTGGTCAACACCACTCATTTATAAAGCAACGGAAAAAGGTTATAATATCATTAAAGTTTATGAGGTGTGGCATTGGGAACAACAAACAACAAACCCTATTCAAAGAATACATAAAAACCTTTCTACAAGTATAGCAAGAGGCAAGTGGCTACCAGTCAAATGTGGAAACGGAGGAACAAAAAGACAATTACATAAAGGACTATGAGGAAAAGACTGGTATTAAGTTGGACAAAAGCAAAATAGAAAAGAATGAAGGAAGGAGGGCTGTCGCAAAACTATGTCTGAATTCTCTGTGGGGAAAGTTTGGACAACAAAGCAAGACACAGACGACAATCGTCAGGAGTGAGGCAGAATTATACAAAATACTAAATGACAAAGACATAAACGAAATCTCAATTAATATGATAAATAAAGACACCCCGAAAAAGTGTCAAAGACACCCCGAAAAAGACACCCCGAAAAAGTGTCAGACCCTTACAACACAAACATATGTGTGGCTTTATTCACAACAGCACACGCACAAATGAAATTGTATGATATGATGGATAGATTGGGAGACAGGGTATTATATCACGACACAGACAGCATAATATATTCAGTTGATGAAAAACAAGGACAGACAACAATACCGACAGTCGACTTATTAGGACAATGGACAGACGAACTAATAGACAAAAAGACAAAAGTAAGCAGAAAGATAACTACATTTGTGGGCTCGGGGCCGAAGTCCTACTGCTACATACTAAACGACGGCACAACAAAAATGAAACTGAAAGGCTTTTCTATGAACTACGACACTTGCAGGAAACTGAACTTGGTAAATATGTTTAGTGTGATAAGTAATGGTCTGGGAATTAAGGACGAAGAACTATCAAAGAAAGCATATGAGGAATTAGAAGCATTATTGGAGACAGAAGGAGAAAAGCACATAGCAAAGAATGTGGCTGAGAATGGAAATGTAGCAATACACAACCACAGCAAAATTACGAGGAACAAAAAAGACAAAACGATTACCTCCGAACATTTGAAAAAAATATTTTCATTTACTTACACAAAAAGAGTCATACAGCCGATTAAAGAGAACCATATCTCTACACTGCCTTACAAATTTTAATTTCTATAAAGTATATACCCTATACTATACTATGACCACCCTCACCAGACTATGTGAGAAGTTTGAGAAACTCTCTATTGAAAGTAAAAAAAGATAATTACTGACGAAATCCAAATGTTTGAAAATGCACGGGCAGGCAAGCCGAAGGATATTTTTCCATTTGGTAAGTATCGCGGGAAGAAGGTTCAACATATCGCGCTTATTGATAAGCCATATCTTGAATGGGTTATGAAACAGCCGTGGTTTGAGAAATTTACAGACATTAAAAGTGAAGTAAAAAGATATTTATAAAAAGTTAATATTTATATTATATATATATATCATGACTGACCTGAACACCAAACAGGACTACTTGAATGAAATTGAAAAATGGAACATTGACAGCGAAATTAAAAAACCCACGATTAAATTGACTAAACCTGACATTGTTTCTTTCTATGGTTAATACAAGCCGAGGGACGACAACGTGAAAGTGGTAATTCCATTGGAAAACGTGTTGGTTGACTCCAACGTAGTTGAAGATGCGTCCTTTGGACAGCAAAAGCCAAGCAAATCGTTGTTTTGGATTACCTCCAAAACAACAATACCATCCAATGTTGATTTGCAAGATAAATCAACATTTGCGACTGATTTAAAAGAGAATGGAATTACCGAAATAAAAGCGAATGTAGGTGAAGAAATAGAAGCAAAGAAAGCACCTTGCAAAGAGTGTAAGAAAAAAAATGAGTTATCAGTTTCAATTGATGATGATAAATTCTGCGATGTGGTATGTGTGCTTTCATTTCTAGAAAAAAATGAAGAAATGAATGAAGTTAGAAAAAATAATTTTATCAAGTATTTTAAAAAGGCACTTGTTATTTAAGAAATCTTAGTTTTATATTTTTTTTCGCTTTCGTGGGTCTTCTAACCAAGTAAAAGCATACTGAATACTTATAGTCTGATTTGTAGTAGGCTGTGCTGTTATAGTTAGCCTTTCGCTTGGCAACATATCATCTAAATCATAATCATTAAAATCTATGCTTTTAGCATCATTCGTATTAACAAATACAACGGCAATAGTATTTCCACCAGCAATAGTTGCGGTAGTATCAAATGAAACCAGACTTGTATTAGTATTGTTTTCAGCATAGACTGCACCAGTAAGGGTAGCATTTTTTATTACTTTAATGATTACACCAGATTTACCATCTGTATTTAAGACATTTAGCCGTCTAGGATACACTATACTAATTAGCAGTAGTGTTTCCAATAATATTAGTATTATTTCTCATAGTAAAAGCATGAGTTGCTACATTCGTCGTATTTGCTGTTCTTTCATAAATAAATGGAATACCTCTTATGATTTCAGTTCCTTCAATGAAGCACCCAACACTGGCGATTCTAAGGTTTTGGATTTGTGGATTAGCACCAACAGATAACGAAGCCAAGAATGGTAAAGTAGTATTATATATTAAGAGACGTAGCAGTTTTGCTGTTAGCATATCGTATAGCATGGAATTACCCCGTGTTTAGATTTTCAATATAAAATGATATCTGACCGAAACCTAAGTATTGATATTTTAAATAATCTGAAATACATTACCCTTACTGAAATCAATGGCTGGTAAGTAGTCTGTTCCATCTGCTTTATTTACATTCCATTGACTTTGTTTAACCTCGGTAATGACAGTGGCGTTGTTTAATTGGTATATTTTCATTACACCATTTTCTCTTGAGAAGAAAAATCCGTCCGTTAAGAAGGAATCACCAATACCTACATAAGATGAATATCCGCCTGCTTCATTTGTATTCCACAAAGCAGTAAATCTGACACATACACCCATACCAGCACGATATTTAATTTTCTTTTTTGTTTCAATGAATAATCTTGAACTCCAACTGCCTGTGTTGTTAGATATGCCATAGTCTTTTGCTCTAATGTAGCATTAGTAGTGCTTGTGTTCCACTTAGAGGTATTTACATTATACATAAATGTTTCTTGTATAATCGGTGTGTATTGTGATGTTGCTAATTCGCCAAACGCTGTTTTTTCAACATTAGTCTCAAGAAACCCATCATGCCCGACTTTGACATTCACAAACTTTCCGTCGGGATTTTGTGCGACCAAATTTCTCTGGTGGGACATTGTAGGTCTATATTATCAAAAAAAATTATTTTTATTTTATTATTCTTTTTTAACACATCAAAATTTCAATTCCCTTAACAAGCACACTTCGTTGAAGCATGGCAAAAGTGTAATGGTTAAGATTATTTCCAGCAGTAGTTGAAACGAACTCATATCGCCTCTCGGTGTCAAAGCTCAGACCACTTACCTCATATCCATCGGTATCCTTATCACACAGCGGGCGGTTGTTATCCCAAGTATCAACGTGGAACCAGTTGTAATGATACACATTAGAATTCAAAATGGCACTACCCTTCAACTTATCCTTGAGAAGCATATAGTCTTCATTATTTGAGGTGTTAATATCAAATTGTTGAATACGACTTCCGTCAAGAGTTGTGTAATATGTCTGAATTTTAGACCCCTGAGCCTTAACTACTGGAGGTCCCACCGCATAACCCGATGGCATATTGCTATTATCAAAGGAAGTATTAGCACTCTCAGTGTTGTGGAAGGCGGATGTATAGATACGACGAATTCTTTCACCCTGCGAGCGGTTCATTTTTACATAGTTCTGTTGCGATGATTGGAGGTTCTGCTTCCAAGCAATCGGATATTCAATTTTAAAAGGAAAGCCTTCACCAGCAATCTTTTGTTGAACACCCAAAATAACATTAGGGTCAGTCTCCACAGCAAGAAACAGATTTAAGTTAGAAATAGAAGCACCAACAGCAGTAGCCGCCGCACCAGTGGAAATAGAACTCGCATCAGTTCCATAGAATGAAGTGCGGGCGGTGCTCTCCCATACAATTCTAAAATCCAAAATTTCATTAAAACCAATAGTTTTATCAAGTTCAAAAATTGTTCCAAACAGCATTCCCAAAGGAAACTTAACACTGATAGCAGGAGTATCCTTGTTATCAATACCACCTTCAAAATACTTAGCCTCCTCAAAAGGAACATCAACAAGGCTATAGGTTCCAGCAGTGCTATCAGCGAGAGCGGTATCATCGTGGCGACGAGCATTTACACTTGGCACTTTGTAATATGTTTGAACCGCCCCTCTTAAATCTGCAAGCACACCAGCATCGGTAATTGCTTTTCTTTCCGCTACGGATCCAATTTCAATCTTTCCAGCATTACCCCTCCACGCGCGCGGGACAGGGGCCGGGGGGCTGACTCCCGCCCCTGTGCCAGCCAGACACATTTCCTGCCCCCCCCCCCCTCCTCCCCACCACACTTCCATTTTCTGGACAGAAGTTAGCGCCAGAGACGAGCGTGCACATACAAAGAGTGGAAAAGAAATCAGGCATGGAGGCACACCCAAGCACATGTGCCTGGGCCCGCTGCCGGGGGTTCACTGTGGGGAAGCGGGCAGGCTACCTGCCGGCGAGTTGTACACGATGCTTTGCGGCGGCCTATTGTGGGCGCGAGTGCCAGGTCGCTGACTGGACGGCGGGACACAAGCGGGCGTGCAGGCGCAGCCCGCTGGCCGACGTAGCGCTGTCTGGCCGCCCCAGCGTAGTAGTGTGGCTCGCGTCCAGAGCAAAAAAAGTGTGCGGTACCTGAGGTTGTGCTTGCAATCCTTTGTCTCGACTCTTCCTTTGAGCGGCGAAGTCGAGCGCCAAGGCTGGTGCTGGCTTAGCCTGTCAGCCGCGACACCCGAGCTGAGGGCAGGGGTGGAAGCGCTGCTGCGTACGCTCGACAGAGACCAGCGGCGCATGCGCTGGTTCTGGCACGACAGCAGACTTTCCCAGCTGGAGCACTTTGCCTTTCTGCGCGCGTTGATGCTGCGTACTCAGGCTCACAACCTCCGGCTGCAGTGGGTCTTAACGGCAGACGACGACGATCTTTGGCATTACGGACGTTATGACATCTACTACCAGAACCTCCTGCAGGCAGCCAAGGCCCCACCAGGCCTGCGAGACCAATATGTCTCGCTGTGTGCCTCGCACTTTGTCTTGCCGTTGACAGCAGCGCTCAGAGATTCCGTAGCAAAGCAAGAAGATGTGGACGGTGCGCTGGCTCGCAACCAACTCAAAGTATTTACCACAGAAAAGGGTCAAGACGGTTTTGCCTGGCGGAGCGAGTTGTGGTCATACCTTGTGCCATTCCGTGTCCTGAACGAATACTTTGCGCAGCAGCGGCAGCCCGCACTTCTGCGTCATCCATTAGCCGACGTGGACCTGCGCTCATTTGTGACGTCGCGCCCGGGCTATGGGGTTACTGTTGAGGGCAAGACTGCTATACTGCAGATCCCACTAGAACGCAGCTGGTGCTACTTTTACCGCAAAGTACCAGACTCGTTCAAGCTATGGGAGGTGCAGCTCTGCCCCGACGAAAACGCGCGCCGGTTACGATACGAACGCCTACTAGAAATGACGGGTTGGGTTATCGAACCAGATCAGCCAGTCAGCGTGTGGTTGTGGACTAAGCAAATAGTAACTATTTTCTGGATGAACTACCGCTGGTACAGGCAGGGCGTCGAGTTAAGCTCCAGTGTACCAGAGGGAGTTATGAAATCGTGTCGCCCGCGCGTACAGAGAGACTCCGCGGTCGGCCGGGTGTTTGTGGACATGGTTTCGGAGATGCTCCGCCTGCTCGAAGAGCAGCTGGCCAGCGCGGTCTCGGCTGCCCAAAAATAGGGGGGGGGGGGGGGGGGAGGCTGCCCCCCTCCACTCCCCCCCCCTTTTCCCCAATATCCCCGCGCAAGCGGCGCGTGCCTTTCTTTTATTAAGCAGAATGTCTTGAATCTAATAAATGTTTAATTCTTCTTTAAAGAAAAAGACAGATGGAAGATAAGTTAGGTTCGGCCATCGAAAGGCTAATCGTAGAACAAACAAAAGAAGATGAAAGAAACTTCTTCCAGATTGGTTTTAGAACTGCCAAAAAGAAAACCCGGGCTTTGACGGGGGTCGACTCAAGGAAATGCTTAGGGCGGGCGCGTGCCAGAGGTCGCTGTACTACGACAGGCAGACCACGGCGCCCGCGACAGCGCCGCCGTGGCAGCGGCTGGCGGGCGGCCTGTACGAGGCCGGGCCGGACACCGGCGATGGCAATCGGAGGTGGCGTTAGCTCTGCGTGACTGTGTGTCCCTAGTAGAGTAGACACCAAGTTGTTTAATAAAAGCTGACTGCCAGCAGTTCTTCTGTAGCTTTTCTTTCGAACAACTCGGCTTGCGCCACGTGCTCTGTCGCCAGAGGCTAAGCGGGCTTTCCCGGTCGCCCACGCCGGCAGTGGTAGTCCAGACAGAAACAGTCAGCTGCCGAAAACTGGTCGGGGGCCTAGCCAGTTAGTCTAGCGACCAGTGGTAGTGCTTCCATCCTGCTATTTAGTCTGGCGGAGGGGGCTAGGGCCCCTGGTCGACCGCGTGAGCCTCACGGCCAGGGCGTGCTTGTCCTCGAAGTCCCGCGCTCGCGCCCACCCCGCGAAGTCCTGTGGCAGCTCTGCGGGCGCGCCGCCTGCCAGGCGTGGTGGGCGGCGGACCAGCCGGCCGGCCGCGCCCGCTGCCACCGCTGCGACGTCACCTGGTACTGTGACCGGCAGTGCCGCTCGGCCGATGCCAAGCACCACGCCGGCGTGTGCGGCGTGGGTAGCGCCGAGCGGGCCCTGGCCGGCCTCTTGGTGGAGCGCGCCACCGGTCCGGGGGACCTAGCCAAGGCCCTGCGCAACTTGCGCCCCCCCCGGCGCGCGCGGCGTGGTGTACGCGGCGGCCAGGCCCGGCCAAGACGGCGTGGCCTGCACGTTCGGGCCGGCCCGCGACCTGGAGGTCCCCCAGAAGGCTTACGTCCGCGACCTGCTGGCCCAACAGCCCGGCGCCGGCCTGGTGGTCGAAGCCCTCGTCAGGCCCGCGGACCTGGCCCAGACACTGCCGGCCGGCTGGTTTTGGTGGCACAAGAAGACTTGGGCCGTGCGGCTGCCGGCGCCCCGCACCGAGCCCGCCGCCGGTGTCGTGCAGCCCGGGTGATTAAAAGAAAAGGAAGCCCTGTGTGTCGAGAAGCAGCACCGCTGAGGTAGGCCGGGGGCCGGCTGGGGCAAGCTGAAGAGACAAGAACGGGCGCTGGCCCGGGGGCTACACGAACCATAGGCACGGCTTTAATACCAAGAGAGGTCGCTGGAAATCTGCAGGCCTTTTTGTCCTTGCGTGCTCTCGCCACGCCGGGCAGCCGCGCGGGCTACTGCCGAGCTGTGGTCCGGGGCAGGGCGGCCGCCTCGTTTGCGGCCGCCTCGTTCCGGCATCGCCAGTGGCACACCAAAGACGTCTGGGGCCTCTCTGCCTGCCCGAGGGGGGGGGGGGGGGGGGGCGATCCATCCTCCGGCGCCTCCCGGCTGAAGGCTACGGGAGAAAAAAAGAGGGAGGGAAAGCCTGACACAGACGCGGGAAAAAGGGAAGGGTGCTTCTGCCCGACCGGCTGGTCCGAACGATCGAGCGGACGGCGTGGCCGGGCCCTGACGGACTAATGAACCTGAAATGGGCCTCGTTCAGCTTCACCGCCGAAGGGCTAGATCAGGCAGCGGTTTGCCCGTGAAAATCCGGGATTTTGAATTTTTTTTTAAGAAGCCAACCCAAACCTCCCCACCCTCCAATCTTCCCTTTCTCTGAGTGTTTTTTTTCTTTCAAGAAACAGCCGAAAATATCGGGCTTTGGTTCGGACACTTTAAAGAGATTTAAAAGGACTTTTTTCTTTGTTATGAAATTCCCTGCCGGCTTAGCGATTCCGTGGCTGAACGTCGTAGCCCTCTTGGCGCATCTAGTGGTCTTCATACTCCAGCTTACGGGCCCGCTAGACATAGTCAGGGGCCTGCCACCGGCACGGACCGCTATCGTCACACTGAAAGTGGGCCCTCCGCGTGACTGTGCGACGGTGTCGGTGGCCTTCCATGCTATCACTACAGTAGGCCACGCGTCGCAGCTCTGGCTGCTGCTGCGCCGGCCTGACATGTTCTGCCGCGCCGCGCGCTGTCTGGAGTACTCGGTGACCGCTCCGTTGATGCTGATGCAGCTGCAGCTGCTGGCCAGCGAGCGTTCGGTCGCGGCGCTGGCGGTGTCGTTCTGCCTGTGCAACCTCATGGTCGTCGTGGGCGGGCTGGTGCCGCTGCTCGGCCCCGCGTTGTTGGGCACTTTAGTTCCACTGAATGAAGTGCAAACCCTTGTCAAGAACAACAAGACTGCCATCCAAGTGTCGTGGAAGGTTGTCACGTACTGTTGCTGGGCGCTGTCCTGGGTGTTGCTGGTCCTGTCGTTCCTGCCGCTGTGGCTGGCCGCGCACGGAGTCATCCGCAGCCTGAATGTTTCTGATAACACCGTCGGCCTGATCCGGCTCGCTATTCGGTTAGAGTCGTTCTTTTTTTGCTTGTTTTGGTATCTTGGAGGCTCTGTGTTACGAATGTTTTGTTTGCTGTGTTCCAAACAAAAAGCGCTTGTGGGCCGAAAGCTGCTATTGCCTCCTGAGCCGTCGAGCAAGATGGCGCTCACGGCGGTGGCCCTTGCGTCGCTGCGGGGGCAGTCGGCCGAGTGGATGCCGCAGCCGGGCTGCGCCGCTCTGTCGCCTTGTTTGGACTAATCTTTTTTTTTTGGCTTTTTTTTTCTTTGTGGAGATATTAAAAAAAAAAAAGGAGTGACTGCATCTTTCTCGCTTCCTTCTCTCTTGGTTTCCGTCCTCTCTTTTTTTTAAAAGCTTTTTCTTGGCCTGCCTGCTTCTTCAGTAGCTGGAACTTCACAGCCCTTCTCCAAGAACGACGCCTCAGCCTGGCTGACCCGTTCCAAGCTAGCGTCGTCCCGCGCGGCGGGGCTGTGGGACGCTAGCTTGATGGTGGGCGGCGTTGGCGACGCTACCATTGGCAGGTTGGCGAGGGGATGCTGGGAAATGGCACTAGAGTTGGGCGTTTGTGTGTAGACCTCCATGACCGCGCCAAGCCTCAAGCCGCGCGGACCCGCTGCCAGTTCTTGCTCGGGCGCGGCTGGCGTCGCCTCGTGGCAGAAAGCGCCCTGCTGTGGCGCGCTCTGGACACACGCGAGCTGCGTGGGCTTGAGGTAAGGCCTTGTCTCGGGATGGACATTTTGCAACTTTTGCAGCAGCTGGTGAGCTACGAGGTAGAGCCATGGCGTGGGGAGCAGGGCGGACATGAACCCGAACGCCCACTGTACCGGGGGCCCGCCGCTCAGCAGCTCTAGACAGAGCCAGAGCAACAAGTAAAACGTGTGCAGGGCGGCACAGCACGCAGAGGCGCACTGCAGGCAGCACAGAGTACGCCTGGCCCGCGCGGCTCGCGCGGAGTCGGCCGTGCCGACCGACCGCTTTAGCACGCGTATCCGCGAGTCGGTGCTGAAGAACAGCCAGGCGCCGTACAGCTGGGCGGTCATCTGGGCGGCCAGTGGTTTTCTGTGGCGACAGCGAGCGCGGCCGAGGCTACGCACACCGCCAGGCGCAGAAACCTGACGTCATGGCACCGATTGCGAAGGTTCGAGGGGGCCAACCCGTACGGGTAGCGTTCTAGGCACTCTAGCCACACGTGCCAGGCCAGCGGCAGCAACAGGGACTGGTACGCAATCTGCCATACAGGGGTCAGCCCGTCACAGAGCAGCAACACCGCGGCCGCGTGCGCTACGGTCCAGAACCAGACGCGCAGGGTCGTGAACACGGCGACACGCCGCCGCCGTCCGCTGTCGCTCGCCAGCTGCAGACACAGCAGCCACGTCATGCCGCACAGGAACGCGGCGGCGGACGCAATGAAGAGGGTGGCCGGGCTGGCTAACATGTTACGCACAGGCGGGTGTGTGGGGGGGCAGCTCGGAACAAACAGGTTGTGTACCCTCCCAAATTTCTTGCCTTTACCTTTTTAAGTCGGTTTCAGCACATCAATGAAATTCCTTTGCTTTGCCGATAGGAGGGGGGGGGGGGGGGGGGGGTTTGACTAGTACGAAGAGAGAAAAAAAACTGCAAGAGCGTTCGTTTTTGGTGGTGGGGGAGGGTGGGTTTCGGTTTTTGTTTTTTTTTTCGTTTTGTTTTTTGTCACGTTTAAATCGGAGGGGGGGGGGGGGGGGTTGTAGCCGCAAACTTCTGCAAGTTTCGTGACAAAGTCTTTTCACCCGCAAACTTCGGCAAGTTTCGTGACAATGCCTTTTCACCCGCAAACTTCGGCAAACTTTCGCGAAACTTTCTTTTGCACCGCAAATTTCGCGACGAAATCTTTCACCGCAAATTTCGTGACGAAAATTTTCCCCGCCCGCCAATCTTCCCCGAAATTTTTGCTATCTTAAATTCAGCTAATTGCCAAAATTGCAAAATTCTTTTTTTTTTTTTTTGTTGTCCGAAACCCGGTCAACTTTCGTGAGACTTTCTTTTGCACCGCAAACTTCGGCAAGTTTCGCGAAACTTTCTTTTACCCGCAAATTCCGGCAAACTTTCGCGAAACTTTCTTTTGCACCGCAAATTTCGCGACGAAATCTTTCACCGCAAAATTCGACCAGCGACTGAATCGAGTTTTTTTTTTTTTTAGCATTTCAGCAATCCTGCTAAATTTAATTGCAAAAATTTCGGGAAAGATTGGCGGGCGGGGAAGATGATTCAATTTTCCCCGCCCGCCAATGTTTCCCGAAATTTTTGCTATCTTGAATTCAGCTAATTGCCAAAATAACGAAATTCTTTTTTTTTTGTGTTGTACGAAACCCGGTCCACTTTCGTGAGACTTTCTTCGCACCGCAAATTTCGGGTAAATTTCGTGAAACTTTCTTTGCACCGCAAGCCTCGGCATACTTTCGCGAAAGTTTCTCGGCACCGCAAACTTCGGCAAGTAGGGGGAGGGGGGCCATGAAAAAAACACGAGGCCCCCCCCCCCATCCTCTGTCCGTTTGCACTGTCCATTTCCTTTTTGTTCCGTCTTCTTTTTGGAGGCTCCTCTCCCCTCCCCCCCTCCTCAAACTCTTTGACCAGTGACAGACAAAAGCTGGCCACGTCAAAAAAGTCAGACAAATGTCGAGCCGCAAGAAAATCAAGCTGGTGCAGCCAGAAACTGCCAAACATCCGCAGATCAAGGTGTACGAGGACCTGCTGCACAACGTGGAGCAGCTGTGCAAGGCGACGTCCGGCTGCACACAAGAACAGAATGGCGACAGGGTGAGCCTCGAAATATCGCGCAGCACGGAAAGCGATGATGGCAAGATCTCGCTGGCGCTGGTGAGCACGCACACCAAGTGGCGGGACTTGCCCGAGGCGAGCACGGGCGCACGGCGCCAGCTCGAGGCCGAAATCAGCAGGCGCGAGCAGGACATTAAGGCCCTGAACGCCGAGAGCGAGGCGCTGCGCCTGCGCATGGAAAGAGACGACCACGAGCAGCAGGAGCACAACCTCGGCCAGGAGCTGTGCCAGGTGCACAAAATGCTCGGCCTGTACAAGGAGGCGTTGCAGAGGTTACGCGACCAGAGCGTGCTGGAAATCGAGGCGGACGTGGACCACGTGGACCGGCGCCTGGAAATCACACTCTCCACGCTGTCGCGGACTAGCAAGCAGAAAGCGGTTGTCCCGGTCGGCAACGCGCGACTGTACGTCTTTGGCGGGTATGGCAACAGCTCGTCGGC
Source organism: Paulinella micropora (assembly GCA_019918135.1). NCBI lineage: Eukaryota > Cercozoa > Imbricatea > Euglyphida > Paulinellidae > Paulinella > Paulinella micropora. The sequence continues at coordinate 191,258 of WBZZ01006968.1, read as the reverse complement.
CTCCCACGACCGGCTTGCTGCTACGCACTGCTACGACCCCAAGAACGACAAGTGGACGCGTTTCGCCAGCCTAACGCAAGCGCGCTCGAGTATGGCTGGCGCATCGCTCGAGGGGCGCTTGTACGCCGTCGGGGGTTTGGTTTCCTCAACGACAAGGACGACGACAGCGGAGAGCCTGGACGTGCGCCAACCCGGCAAGGGCTGGGAAGCCATTGCGCCGGTGCCGCACGAAACCGTCGGTTTCAGTAGCCTGTTGGTGCTGGGCGGATCTTGCCGAGACAAGTACGTCCCGGATGTCTTGCGGTACGACGTAGTTGCCAACAGCTGGTCCTACTGTTCCAGCATGTCCCGGCCCAGGGGCTACTTCGGCGGGGGCAACGTGGGCGGGCACGCGTACGTGTTTGGCAGCATAGACAACAACAACGAGATCCTCGACCACGCGGAGAAGATGGGGCACGACCGTCAGTGGGTGGCGGTGGCACCGCTAAAAATTGCCCGGTGGGGTTGCTCGTCGGCGGTGCTGAAGGGGAAGTTGTACGCCATCGGGGGTTTGGCTGCGGGGGGCCGCACGCTCAGGTCGGTCGAACGCTACGACCCGGCCATGGACGCGTGGCAAGAGGTTGCGCCAATGCGAGAGGCGCGCGAGGACTCGTGCGTGGCGGTACTTGACGGCGAGCTGTACGTGCTGGGTGGCACTGACACTAACCAGGTGCCCTTGGCCAGCGTAGAGCGCTATAATGAGGAACAGAACGCGTGGAAGTTCGTGGCCAATTTGCCCGTCAGTCTCACTCTGGCCGGGTGCGCCGTGGCCTGAAAGGTTTGGTCGAAATAATATACATTTTTTTTTAATTTAAAATATCATACTACTGGATTGAAAGTCTCCGCAAAAAAAAGTCTCTGATTAAATACTCCCTGGTTCTTTCATATTAAGGACGTCTTTGGACAGCGCTTCAAACTCCTGTCGGAGCTTCTGTGTCTGTTCCTCTAGACTTTTCAACTCAGCCTTTGTGTTCTCGACACCCTTGCTTGTATACTTTAGCCTTAATTTTTCCTTTCTAATCTCCCCCCTAAGCCCTGCATACTCTTGTTCGAGTTGCTCTTTTTCTGCTGTCAGGGCTCTAATCGAATGATTTAGACGCTTGATCTGTTTGTTCAACTTCTGTTTGCGATCCGTGTCCCTTTCTTTTGGCTCGGGGGGCCCCCGCCAAGCTCAGCGGAACTTGTGCCAGCAGGATCTGGAAGGCCCCGCGCATCTACGCCGGTTCCGACTTCCTCGCGAACGTCGCTTTCCTGTTCTCCCTGCGGTGACAAAGGAAATCCCGTGTGGTCCCTTACCGTGCCCTTGCGCAAAAATGTATATGGTAAAACTCGTGGCCTGGGGTCTCCGCCATTTTCTCTGGTATGTTCTTCAATTATTTGCCCGGGGCTGGCGGAGATTTCCACACGTGGAACAACCTCCCGCGTGTCGGGGTCTTCTTCATCTCTATCTTCTTCGGGTTCAATTGTTTGCTCGGAGCTCGAGTTGGCGGAATAAAACTCGTCCATAATACCGGGCACAGTCTGCAGGTATAGTCCAGGCGTTTTTAGCGAAGTTGCTTTCTTCGCCTCTTCGAATAACTCATATTGCTTCTTTTGCAAGTCGTCGACAACATACTCGGGGCACACGCCCCGCCGGGACAGCCATTTCCTGCCCAACTTGTGTTTTGGCGCTAGGCAGCAATCAACTAGGCACAGTACAGCCGGCACTTGATTAGGATTCACCGTAAGTCCGGCTTTAGATTCCATAAACGATTGGCCTCGAAAGCCGACTGGATATTCCGTTCGGTGATTGTGACGGGCACTTGGGCGTCAAAAAAAAACTTGAACAAAAAAGGCGATCTTTGCAACGCCGCGGCCATACACCACTGCCAGTCAAATGTGCACAGCCAATGCTTGCCAGTTGTGAGTGTTCCGAGAATTTGCGACAGGTCTGACAACAGGAGTGCTAGTCGCAGGATATTCGTGATCCGCAAGAAAATGGGCAGGGAGGTTATCTCGTCTGGCCAGATCCGCAGCTTTTCTAGCAACTCACAAAGCAGGAGCTCTCGTGCCAAACTTTCCGGGAGTTTTTTCCTCTCCGAAGCACTCTTGGCACGCAGCTTGGACAGGACCGAATTGATTGTATCGCTGTTGCTGTATGGTGCTGTGGACAAAAGCTTCGAAAAAATCAGGCACGCCAGCCTGAACCAAGAGAACCAGACCATAACAAACGAAGTGATCGTCAGACCGCTGAGCTTTACCTCGACAGAGCTGGCCGATATTTCTTGTGCGGTCGATATTTCTTGTGCCTTTTGCCACTTATCAAAGAAGTGATCTGGACATACGAGCTTCTGTACCTCCGCAAATAAGCGGCTGGCGACTTCTTTCGATGTTTTGGATGTAATGAGTCCGAGCTTCTGATGAAAGAGTTCAAGTCCAGAAATTCTGGTAAGTTGTTTTTCCTTGTTACATCTGTAAACTATCCCTGCCAAGTCGAAAGCATGTGCTGATACATCAGACAACACGGACATTTTGTATTGTTTGACATCAGCAACCAATATGGGCCTTTTGTCTTGTTTGGCATCACCCTCGCGTAACAATCGTTGCCAAAAGGTGGCTTCGCCCCATTCCATGCAGCCACTCCTTATTAAGTAGTTCATTTTTTCTTTGACGAAGCCATCCCTTTTTCGCAGAAGGTCCCTAAAGAACTGGACCGCTGTGTCTAGACCGTCGGTTTGGTTTTGCAGGCTAAACAGTTCCAGGGCTTTTTTGGACCAGAGACGCGCAGACATTGTTTTGTCGCGTGTTTTGTTTTTATTGGCTGCTGTTGAAAAAGAAAAAACAAGTGTTTTAGTTTGGTTTTTTTTAACCTATGTTTCGGCCCCCCACCCTTTTTTTGTCGCCCAAAGTGCCGGAAACGTTGTAGCAAAGAAACAAAAAAAAAACCTTGGACAAGAAGAAAAAGACAACAGCATTGAACCCCTCCAATCCCCCCCCCCCCCCCCGAAAGCAGAGCGAAGGCAGAAGATGAAGAGCAAAATGGAGATGGGGGGGGGTGGGCCTCCTGTGTTCACATTGAGCAGCTCAATGCCAAAAAAGCCCATTGAGCAGCTCAATGCCAAAAAGCCCATTGATTAGTTTAGATGACGGGGAGGGGGGGGGGGCGACAGAAAAAAAGACAAGCAACAATTTGTGCGTGTGTGTGTGTGTGTGTGTTGTTGTGCATAATTCGTGTCCTGTGGTTATAGGGTCGTGTTTCTGTGCGCAGGGTTCTCTTATATACATTTCTGTACTGTTGCATCATCAATGTTATGGACGTTCGTCTACCATGTGTAGAGTTGTTTAGATGTGTGCAATGGTTTGTGTGTGTGTGTGTTGTGCGTGTTTGTGTTCGAGTGTGTGTGTGTGTGAAAAGTGTGTGTGTATGTGTGAAAGTGTGTGTGTGTGTGTGTGTGTTTGAAAGTGTGTGTGTGTGTGTGTGTGTGTGTGAAAGTGTGTGTGTGTGCAAGTGTGTGTGTGTGTGTGTGTGTTTGAAAGTGTGTGTGTGTGTGTGTGTGAAAGTGTGTGTGCGAGTGTGTGAAAGTGTGTGTGCGAGTGTGTGCGAGTGTGTGTGTGAGTATGTGTGAAAGTGTGTGTGCGAGTTGTGTGTGAGTGTGTTTGTGCGTGTAATTGCGTGTAATTGTGTGTGAACGTGAGTGTAATTGATTGTGAATGTGTTCGTATGAGTGTTTGTGTGCGTGTGTGTGTGTGTGTGTGGGGGGGGGGGGGGGGGGGGGCCGCCGGACGGGAAGAAAAAAGGCACGACATGCTCTGCGCCTGCCTTTTTTTGACAGACAAAACAAAAAAAACATGGCCACCGAACCAAGCGCGGCGCTTCCTCTTCCCGCTAAGCCCCTGCAAACTGCCTCTGCCCTCAGGCCGATGCCGACGTACGGTGCCCTGCAGAGCATCCGTGTGTTCGGGCTGACCGGCACCGTGCTCGTGGCCACGGGCTGCCGTATCCATATTCATGTGCGTTACCAGCGGCCCGAGGAGTATGATGGCAGCGACCATAACGACTCAGGGGACGACTCACAGGACGAGGACGACGCGGCACAAAGCGTCCCCGACCATGCGCTGGACCAGTGCCAACTGTCTTGGCTCCCCGACGCCGTCCGCACAGCTTCTTGGCTCCTGTCGTTAGCCCGCCGCCCGCAGGCATCCTGGTTTGAAGCCCTGCTCATTAGCAAGCCCACAGCCTGCACGGAACTGAAGGGGTCGCTGGGCCAGCCTAACCAGCAGGGCCATTCCGAATTCTTGCTGCGCACGACCGTGCCCGGCGGCGAGCACGGAGAGACCACCGTTTCGTTCTCCTTCGAGTTTCTCCTGAACGTACCCCCGGGCGCAACGGAGCCCGTGCCGCTTAGTGGCGGCGGGGCCGGCGACGTGGAGCAGTTGCTGCAGGACAAGCTCGCGCAACTTCGGCCCTGCTACGACATCCTGTTGCGCGCGGCCAAAGAGCGGACCAGCGCGTCCAAAGTACTGCACGCAGTGCTGCCTGCGACCGGTTGGGACCTGGCGCGCCGGCGGCGGGAGAAAGTGCAACTGTTTGTGCATGACAGCTGGGGCCCGGTCAGCAAGATGAGACTGACCAGCCGCACGCCCCCGGATGGGCGTTCCCCTAAGAAGCGCTTGCCAGACCCGTACGCCTTGCGCTAAAAAAATCTTTCGTGAGTTCCTGGCGGGGGGGGGGGGGGGGAAGACTTAAATATTTTTTTCTTGTGTGCCAGCCCCCCCCCCCCCCCCCCCCCACACACACACACACCTTCTTTTCAAGCCGCGCCAAAAGCCCTAGGACTTTGACAGCCCTCGTTGGCCTCCCCCCCCCCCCCCTCACATCCACCCTTCTTTTCCATTCTCCCTCGCTCTCTTCTTTTTCTCTTTCTTCACTGCCTGGCCGGTCAGGGCTTTTTTTCTTGCCCTTCATCCGCACTGGGTTTTGAAAAAGAGAGTAAATAAACACCAGGAAAGAAAAAAAGCAAACTTGAACGAGGCCGGACAATTCCCTGGAAGAAATGCCAACCGATGCTCGGGGTCTACCAGAAAACAAGGAGGATGTACAAAGACTACCGGATCTTGACGAAAAACTGCAAGCTGCCTGGAATGAATGCTTGGACGGCGACAACGCTTTCGAGGACATTCGTCGACTCACTGAGCTGGTGAACCAACGTGAGCCAGATTCATGGCTGCCCTCAGTATTGCGCCCCGATCTTAGAGACAAAGCCAAACAAGCCAAGCTTAGTGCCTGGCTAGGACGTCTCTGCACTCTGCCGCAACTGATCCAAAACCTGCAATATGTCACGATCCAACAGGTAACCCTGCCGCAGGCCTTTGTCGAAAACCTAACGGGCGCCCGTGAAATGCGCTTAGCACAAATAACTATCGATAGCAAGCACGCCACCGGCCCGCTGGTTCTGCGCGCGATGGGCCCTTGTACGCGCCTTAAGCTGAAAGACATACAACTGCAGACAAGTGCAGAGTTCCAAGTCATCGGCATCTGTAGAGTTGATTTGATTAATGTCAGTTCGTCAGAAATATCCCTGAAATGGCACTGCAAGACAAAGTCCTCGTCGCTCTTGGTCCAAAAGGGCGCTGTCACACGGATCCAGCTGGAAAACCTACCATGTAAAATTCAATTCTCGGACTGAACCAATTTAAAATACATGGAATTTTGCTCCGAGCAAGAACCTCGTTGCTAGACTTGACCTGATATTTTTTTTAACTGTCAAAAGAAAAGCAAAGATCTTTTAATAATAATAAAAAACCACCAAGCAAAATTTTAGTTCCTTTTGCAACAGAGCTAGGCCTGCCGGGGGTTGGACGAAATTTGAAAATAGGCGTCGCCCACTTCCGGAAGCTGGCCCGACACAAAACGCCAGTACATCGATCCACGCTGCGAAACCTTGTCCGTCGTTTCCCAAATAAAAATGCGGCCGTTTTTTTCGAACAGAGCGCGCTCGAAGGGGTCCTCCTCGAGCTGCACGTAGCCCGCGCGGCTAATGGGCAGGGGCAGGCCTTTTAGGCACATGGTCGAGGCCAGGAGCTGCGTGTGGCAGAAGTCGAGCTCGCCGAGGCCGCTGAGTGCCGTCCTGAGCTCGGAGGACAGCGCCGTGCAACAGGCCTCGATGCCGAGGGCCTGGAAGGCCACGAGCGAGTCCGTGATTTCGAAGGACTCGGGAGCCCACTCGGGCCTGGCGAGCAGGCGCCTTACCTGCGCCAGCGTGGTGCGCCCGGGGCACATCTGCACGGACAGCAGCCCGTCCACAGTCGACAGGTCGATGGCGTCGACGCCCACGGAGGGCTGCATGGCGGCCAGCGCCTGGCGCAGCAGGCTCTCGCAGTAGAGCTGCGTGTGGTTGTACTGGTAGGTGTCGAAGCGGGCCTGTGCGGGCCTGGCCGTGCGGTTCTCTGCCCGCGCCTTCTTGCCGCTGCAGACGCGCAGCAGCACACACGTCCAGCCCCGGGTGGCGGACGCCCAGGCGGAGCACACGGCGAAGGACGGCAGCTGGAGGCGCAGCAGTCTGGCCAGCTGTAGCCCACCGTCCGCGAAGCCGTGCGCCCTGGCGGCGGCGTCGTCGAAGGCGACGAGCGCGCCCTGGCGCGAGACTTTCCGCCACTTACCCGCGGCAGCGCGCGCGCGCTTGGACGCAGTCGCCGCCACCGTCGACTGTGAGCGCTTTCGGCCCTTGCGGGTGCCCTTGCCGGTCGCGGCGCGGGTTGGCGGCGGCGCGCGGCGGCGCCGCAGGCCCCGCAGGTCGAGGTCGGCGTCCTGCACGTGCAGCCGCAGGTCGGGCAGCCCCAGCTCGAGCAGGGTCTGGTGGTAATCGTCGAAGGAGTAGAGCGCAGCGCAGAGGCAGGCGGCGGGCGCCCGCTGCAGCAGGGCGCGCAGGTCGACACTAGAGCTGCTGCGGTCGAGCACGCGGACGCCGTCGCGCCTGGCCGGGTCGACGGCCCTCCACTTGGCGATCTCTTCGGCGCTGCGCAGCCGGCCCCGCAGCAAGAAGTCCTGGCCCTTGGACTGCAGCCTCGTGAGGGCCAGGATGCGGGGGTGGCCTTCGGTGGACCGGATGGTATTGGACGGCTTGTGGCGCGTGTTGAGTGTGAGCTGTGTGCCCAGATGGCCGTACGTAGGACGACGCGGCGACGCCGCCCATGGAGTAGCCGAACGGCAGGCGGTGCACCTGGAAGCAATACAGCACCTGCTTGAGCAGGATCTCGAGCAGCGGCAGAGACAGGCAGTACACGTTGGCGACGCGCCAGGCCGTGAGCTCCGAGGCGACGTAGGCCTGGTGCACGCACCAGGCGCCGTCGCCGGGCACCTGGCACAAGTAGTGCAGCAGGCGCGTAACCAGCGCCCGCGAGGGTGCCACAGGTGCCACCGGCTGAACGGTAGAATGCGCGCGTCGCAACCTCTCGGCCAGCACCGGCAGCGCAAAGACGGTGCGCGGCAGCCACTCGCGGCCGGCAGAGGCGGCCCACGCCAGCTCCTCGAACAGCAGCCCCAAGCGCACCAAGCGCTCACGCTCCTCGGTATCGCCTTCGTCCCCGAGGAGCGCCCGGCAGGCGTTGGCGGCCAGCGCGGCGCAGTTGGCGCACAACGGCTGACAATTTCGGGCGAGACAGACGTGTAACGCGGGGTGCAGCGCGCACACCGACGACTCGCGGAACCACACTTCCGCGAGCGCCGACTGCACTGGCCGTTGTGCGGCGCCGTCCACGACCCGCCCGGGCACGTGCACGACGTCGCGGCCGCCCCTGACGAGCAGGCCCGGCACGACGTACAGGACGTCCTGCAGTGCAAAGCTCAGTGAGTGCTGGAAGTAGCCGGTGGTAACCACGGTGCGCACGTTGCGCCCCACGACCTCGCGGGCGGACACCATGTGCCAGCCGTACTCGCGGATCGTGAGGCCCGACATGAAGGAATTGGTGATCAAGCCGTTGTCTATCGGGTCGCCATAGCGCGAGTACCCGCTGCGGCGCCCGCACAGGATGGGCGAGATGAGCGCCTGCTCGTAAAGGTGCAGGCCCGTCTGCAGCTCGAGCTGGCGCAGGTCGTCGATCGAGCCCTTGGCGCCGGACGCCACGCTGCCCCTGAGCCCGCGCACACCCGAAGTATAGCGCTCGCGCTGGTGCTGGGCCGCGAGCTGCTGCAGCTGCGCGGTGCGCACGGCACACTGCTGACGGAAGGTATCTTCTATGCTCGACTGCGCCTGCAGCCGCGACCGCAGCCGGCGTTCCCGGGACAGCCACGAGGGACGGCCCGGCGGCTGTGGGCTACCCGCTGGTGCAGCAATGGCCGGCGTGCCGGACCTTGCTGTGGCGCCCCAGGGGTTGTCGTGCACGAGCTCGGCCAGGTTGACGGTGGTGCTGTGGCGCTCGTTGGACCAGAGCACGAAGACGCTGACGCAGTTGAGGAACATGGCCGCCCACTCGGGCCCGTAGTCGGCGTGCAGCAGCTTGGTCAGACTGGCCGCGCCCTGTCCGAGCCAGGCCTTGTTCCACCGCTCTGCGCAGCGCCACTCAGCTAGTGAACCGTCACCTTGGACCCAGGGCTGCACGAAGCCCTGCGGCAGGAAAGTGGCGACCACGTCCCAGCAAGACCACTCAACCTCGGCCTCGCCAATAGCAGGCTGTGGCAGCTGGGGCGGCAAATGGACGAGGGCGCCGCGCGGCGTAGGCACGTGCTGTTCCAGCAGCGCGTACAAATGTAGCAGCTCTTCCTGCCGGTACGTTTGGTTGGTAGTCAAGGCGTGGAACAGCACCGCCAGGTTGTCCTGCGCCAGCTTGGCCACGTTCTCGCCCGCTGCCCGCGACGTGGCTAGCAGCACGGAGCCCATGGTCTCCTCGGAGCTCCAGCAGCACTGCAGGTCCTGCAGCGCGATGACCGTGACGACGTCGCCGTCATTGTCTCCGTTAAAGGGTATTTCTTCGATCGGGTTCAGCGCGACGCAGTAGTGCTGCGGCGTAGCCGTAGCGTAGAGCGGCGCGCGCGGCGCCAGGACCGTGAACACGCGCGCACTCTGGGGCGACAGCGTGGGCTGGCGGTTGACGACGACCTTGCTGCCCTCGTTGAGGCTGACCTCAATAGTGTCGCCCACCGCGATGTGCGACGAGTAGTCCCCGGGCAGCTGCTCCAGCAACAGTGGCGGGCCGGACGCTGCGCGCCACAGGCGCCCGAGGTTCGGGTGCACGTCGTTGTACTGCAGGTCGTCGCTGCTTTCCATCAGCTGCAGCACCTCGCGATCGCGCCGCGCGGCCCTCGCTTCTTCTAGCAGCCGGCGGCGAACCGCGAGTTCGGCCCGGGTGCGCTACACTTGGTCCGCGGCCGCGCGGACGGCCGCGAGGTTGTATGCGCCGACCAGGATTCTTTCCCGTAGCGTACGCAGCATGTCAAGCCCGAGCGCGACGTGGCCCAGGGGCACGAGCGCGTTGCAGATCAGCACGCCGCGGGCCGAGTGGTCGATGCGCTTGCCGAGCCCGTTCTTGCGGAACTCGCCATCCTTCTTGCCCAGCAGCTCGCTTAGATTCCTGGACACCTGCCCGAGCTGGCCCTCGAACGCGCTGTGCCGCCGTCGCTGCTGAAGGTCGAGCGCCAGCAAAAGTACGCGGAGCTGAGCGTCTGCTGGTATTCTTTGGCGAGCGGGTCAACAGAAAGCTCGGCGGACAGCAAAGCCCCGGCCGGCACCGCGGCCGTTGCTACTGTTTCTTCCCACGACTGTCGCACCTCCCAGGCACAGCGCAGCAGCTCGATCAGCTACGTAAGCTGTTGCGTGAGGTGCCGCCTACCGTCGCACGCACGAACGGTAACAGCGCGCGAGACGCCCCCAGGACACTCAGCCGGAAAGCGTACTGCAGCCCCGAGGGCAGCCCTAGCCTGGCCAGGGGCAAGCGGCCGGAGGCCAGCACCACCCGCCAGTACATGTTGCTGGGCTCGAAAGTGTGCTGAGTGGCTGAGCCCTCCCTGAAGTCGCACACAAAAGAGGCGTCGCGGTTTCTGACAGTGGGCTGCGCCCCGCCGCAACCCCGCAGGTACGGCGAACACTGCAGATAAAAGTGCTTGCGCTGCGCCGTAGCAGAGTAGACAGCCTTGACCACAAAGGCCCGCCACTGCTCCGGGTCCAGCCGCGCGGCGCGCGGGTCTTTTTGCAGGCGCTGCTGTGACAGCCCCTCAAAGGGTGTTTCGGACTTCGCGGCTTCTGTGTACCGGCGAACCACGGCCGCGAGCGTGTCCAGGCGCGCGCTGCACTCCCGCCGCTGTCTTTCTAGGCCCGGGGCGCCGGCCAGCGCCTGGCGCTCGCACGGGGGCGTGCAGCGCACGAACTGGCCCCTGGAGCGCCTGGTCATGCCCAGGTGCGCGAGCCGTTCCAGCCGCTGCACCAGCGTCTCGTGCAGCACGCGTTCCTGTTGCACCAGACGTGCGATTGTCAGCAGCGGCGTCGTCGCCAGAGTGACGGCCGCGCAGGCTCCGAATTCCAGCACCTGGCGTACGCGGACCAGTACGCAAGCCTGTGGCACGCGCTCCTGACAGTGCCCCCTGCGCTTGCTGCGCTGCGACTGCGCCGTGCGCCAGCATACAAACGCGGCCGCCGTGGCCGCGCGCCACGACGTCAGGAGTGGGTGCGCCTCCCAGGCGCCGGCGGCCACGGCGGCTGACAGCTCGGCGGCAGTGCGCGGCTCCAGCACGAGCGCCGCCGCCCTGGGCTCTAGGTCAGCCAGCACACCGCCGCCGCAGCGCTCCGTGGCGGCCCAGAACTCTGCCTGATCCTCTTCCTGATACGAAGGGCCGGAAGGTCGTAGGTCGTAAGGATTGCACAAATTTGCGTAGTCACTACCGGCATGCTTTTTATGTTATTAAAAGTCGTAGTAAATAGCAAAAACAACTTTCATTAGTTTATATTAATATAATAATGCATTTTGACTACTTAAATATAGCCTACGGCAACGCAAAGATAGCTGTACTACACATTCCAGACTGCTATGTGCCTGACGGTAAAGTCCGCTTCCTCAGGCTGTGTAGCCGCGAATTAAGTAACAAAACGACGCAAAGCTGCAAAAAGAAAGCAAATTATAATTGTCTGTGTTTTCCCGCCTCCGGTGGCACTTGGAGCGCCACCGGACTGCGTACGCAGGCTACCGCGCCACCCCACCCGTGATACCTACGTCAGGAGGGCAAGTCCGAATCCTAGCGCGGTACAACACAAATTACACAACAAAATCAATCATAAACAGTAAAGTCAAGAGAGAAAATGAAAGTTAATGCTCTCTCCTGCCTGCGGTGGCACTTGTGGCGCCACCGGAGGCGAGTATGCTACCTTGTACGCGCTAACGGTCTACTCAAGCCGAGAGTTACCCCCTGCCATGTAATTCAGAAACGAGGTACTTTGCTGTTGACTGTGTGACAAATACGACGTTGCTTGCTGTTGTGAGTATGCCAGATACGCCGCAAGGCCGCTGCCTCCACGGCCTCCACCGGCTGCTGGCTGGAAAACAGGTGACAACGCAGGCTGTTGACCTCCATATCCGCCATGCTGGTCGGGCGGGGAGGACGGGGGGATTGCAAAGGGGACCACATGCGGCGGCGACGATGGGGGCGCGCACTTCTCCTTGCATCTGCACCCTTTGCCATGCTTAGCATCTGGTACACATTCCTCACATTTGCACCCTTTGCCATGTGGTACGCACCCTGTGCAATCGCACCCTTCTCCATGCCCGGGGACGCGTTGCGACTGGCGGCACCGCGGGCATCGACAGCCTGGGGCGCATACCTGACGATCACCTCCCCCTTGGATCGGGGTCTGCCCGTCCGGCCGCTTTAAACCACTTTCCTTTGCAGTGCCACGCTTCACTTTCTTCTTTTTAGGTGACTGCAAGGGTGAATCTTCCGACCCATCATCCGAATCTTCCGACTCATCATCCGAATCCTCCTCGTCCGTTTCCTCTAAATCAAAACCAGGTACCCATCACATCAGATTGTGCACGGCAAGCTTATTACCTTGCGCGCGCGCTTCAGTATTATTAGCAGCAGCAAGCTTGGCCATTGCCTTGGCGCGCTTCTTGATGCCCAGGGGGCACGTCGGGCAAAGGCAAGTTGGCAGATGCGTCTGGTTGCCACCCTTGCCACCGACTCCAACTTTTTTACCAGCTGCAGTCTTCTTTGCAGGTAGCTGTGAGAGTGCAAGCATGTTTTGTGTTGTGTGGGTGCAGGCTCTTACCTTGAAGCTCTGGGGTGCAGGCGAAGGCTTATTGAAGCGAGGCCAAATCAACTTCCTGTCCGCATCCGCCGCCAGAGGCATGTCCCGGGGCGTTACTCCCCCAACGTGCTGAGGCCAATACACAGAGCCCTTCTGGCCATCGTAGTCAAATGAAAAAAAAACCGCCGTACACGAGGTTGTCAGTCATTTTGAGGATGGGGTATTGATTTTTCTTGCCTTTCAGCAGAATCCAGGTGCAGTTTGCACCTGAACCCTCAGGCGCATGGTTTATCAGCGCGCCTGCGTTGCATGGCGGCTGGGAACGATCCTCTGCTACTTCCTTGCAATGTGCTTTGGTAAAGCACCAGAGCTTGCCACCGATCTTGAGCGTGCTGTCGCCCGGACTTGCCAAAACAGCAGAGAAGCCTGCGGGATCCACCTTTTCATCATAGCAGTCGCCCCAAAATTGTAGCAGCAGTTCCCTCCCGAATCCGCCAAGCTCCTCGCCCTCCCGCAGCCCAATGTCCCCGTACCGAGCTCCGTTGATGGGAACTAGCTGCACCCCGTAACCTTCTAGAGGATCTCTTCCCTCTGGATCAACGAACGAATCCATTGCAACAACGCGCACCTCGCCCTTTGGAAATACCGACTTGCGCCTGACCTTGCGGGACGCAATACTATCCCTGCGCATAATAAATTTTGCATCATTTTCAATGACAGACAAGCTGTTGTTGCTTACCCCTGACTGCTGGATGCGCTCAGGGCGGTGCTGGAGGCAGAGGCCTTCGCGTCTGCACTGACTTGGGGGGGGGGGGGGGGGGGTTTGAGCGACCACGGTGGCGCGATAGCGCGGAATGGGAGGAAGCGGCTCGTCTTTCGGCAAGCAACCGTTCGCTGCTTGAATATGGGGCTCCAGTAGGGAATATACGCACTCTTGCAGAAAGCTGTCTCTGGCACGGCCTCTGTGCTCGCTCTGGTCTTTCTTCGTGGCCACTGCATCTATGTCTGCCTCCACCAAAAAGGACAAAGCAAAAGTGCGTTCGCTGGCTCCAGCGGGAGTGGTCTCAATCGCGACCAAGCACGATCGCGTGTTTATGGGATTCGCCAGAACTATAAACTTGCCAAGCGGGTCCTGTTGCAGGCGACGGCCCGGACTATGCAAGCAACAGATACCGCGATTGCATGTCTGTATGTGCAGCATTGCTTACCCAAGCACAAGGCATATGGCCGGGGGCACCATCGTTGTCAATACCCATTCACCTGCCTACGGGTAGGAGGGGGGTGGACTGCAGTGCATGCTATCAAAGCAGGAAATTACGGTCAGGTTCAGCCCGAGGTTGCTCCAGTACTGGCTGTCGACACACGCGAAGTACTCCACAGATGTGCCCACAGATTACGCTATCACAAGTCTAGACATCATTGCATTAGGGACACGGGGAGGGTGTGAAGAGCAAGAAAAAAACAGAAACAGTTAGTACCCTTTCTGTTGTTGCGCCTGTTCGGTTGCGCTCATTCCGGCTGGAAATTTATAATAATACTGTTTTGCGGGCCTGACCTCCCAGAATTTATAATTTTTCTTCGCTTGTTCCCAGGCCGCTCGTGCTGCATCATCTGCTGCTTTTTGCTCAGCTATGAGCTTTAGGTTGGCGGCGGTATCGGCATCATCGATCTTTCTTGTCCGCCGTGCTAGCGCTCACTGTAAGATCTTCCGTATGCGTGCCCTTACCGTCTTTCTCGTCCGCGGCGTCGCCCGCCTTATCCGCGATCGACTTGCTTTTAATGGAGTCTCCCCAAGCACCGACGAGAGATGATTTTGGTTTTGGGACCGACAGTGGCACCGGCTCTGGCTGTTCATCCTCTTCAGGAAGTTGCAGTGCATCCAGATTATGTGTAAAAGCTTCGTCAGATCTCAACAAAGCAGCCCTGGCCGATGCAGAAATTGCGCTCAAGTGCTTGAGCTTTTCCAAAACATCATCTCTGTCCGGCGGTGGTGGGGGCGGGGAGCTGTGTGCTGCTGGTATCACCCTGCAATGCAATCACATTACGCAGCATGCAAACACCAGAAATTGCAAAACTAATACCGTTCCTGCCTGGGAGCTGATGCGCTCGTCTCCTCAAGACCCTCCTTTGCCTCGTCACTGCAAAATATGCCAATGTCATGAGAAAACGACATCAAGATGACAGTACCCAGTGGCAGCTAGCGCTTCAGAGAAATCGACACGACGTGAAACTGGTCCAGCAGCCTTTTTGCTGCCAAGCCTCCCACCACGCTGCTTACGGCCGGGCGACCACTGCAAGAACGATTCGTTTATTTGTTTATTTATTTATTTATTTATTTATTTATTTATTTATTTATTTATTTATTTATTTATTTATTTATTTATTTATTTATTTATTTATTTATTTATTTATTTATTTATTTATTTATTTATTTATTTATTTATTTTCTCTTGTATGTGTGTATGTATGTATGCGTGTATGTATGCGTGCATGTATGCATAGTTGTTGTTGCTTTCTCGTTACTCATAATTCTTTCTTTGTTTAATAGTTTATTTCTTTATTCATTCATTTATTTACGAACTTACTTACTTACTTTCCTAACTATGTATGTATGTATGTATGCATGCGTGTAGGTATGCATGCAATATATATATGTATGCTTTGTTGTTGTTGCATGCATGCATGTACGTATTTTGTCGTGCCTCATCATTCATTTCTTTGTTTAATAGTTTATTTCTTTATTCATTCATTTATTTACGAACTTACTTACTTACTTTCCTAACTATGTATGTATGTATGCATGCGTGTAGGTATGCATGCAATATATGTATGTATGCTTTGTTGTTGTTGCATGCATGCATGTACGTATTTTGTCGTGCCTCATCATTCATTTCCTTACTTAATTGTTTATTTGTTCATTTATTTGTTTATTTACGAACTTACTTACTTACTTTCCTAACTATGTATGTATGTATGTGTGCATGCGTGTAGGTATGCATGCAATATATGTATGTATGCTTTGTTGTTGTTGCATGCATGTACGTATTTTGTCGTGCCTCATCATTCATTTCCTTATTTAATTGTTTATTTGTTCATTTATTTGTTTATTTACGAACTTACTTAATTACTTTCCTAACTATGTATGTATGTATGTGTGCATGCGTGTAGGTATGCATGCAATAATACTTGCATGCTCTGTTGTTGTTGCATGCATGGATGTACTTATTTTCTCGTTACCCATCATTCATTTCTTGATTTGATTGTTTATTTATTTATTTATTTATTTGTTTATTTACGAACTTACTTACTTACTTTCCTAACTATGTATGTATGAAGCAGCAAACCTTCTGCTGCGATTGTGCCTTCTTCGTGGCTTGAGAAGGTTTGCCCTCCCACCGTTTTTTCGGCTGTTGTTCAGCTTCTGACACGTGCGAGTCATCCTTTTTTTCAGCTGAACCAGGCTGCTGACGCTTTGCCCTAGCTCTGCGACTATGAGTCGTCTTTTGTTCTGCCAGGCTAGGGTAAAAAAACTTTGGCTTTCCTGTGAGACTGCGAACTTTGGCTTTTCCTTGCGGGGCGTATCGAAAGACCATATTGTCTTCTTTTATGTCCCATGCCGGCACATTGGGATCTGGGCTTGGAAAATCATTGTACTGCATCGTGATTGCAGTGTCAATTTTGCAGTCGCCTAGCGGTTGCCATGTCTCTTCGTTATTCACTTGCACAAACACCGTCTGTTGTCCATCCTTTCTTTCCACACGATAGGCCTCGATAGTTTCTACAATAATCTTCTCCTTGGGCATGCAAAAGGCAGTGGGGTAACAGGAATAGCACTTGAACTAGTTGAAGCGGGAATGCTCTCAAACTTAAGGAGAAATGCCAAAGAAACCCGCCGAATGCCACTATTCCCTGTACGGTACTGTGAGTTTAGGAGCTTTGAAAAAGCACCCTTGTGACAAGTTTGTGCAGAGCGAGCCACTAGTGACACACCCTCGCAGGTCGTCACCTCTTCTCTTGTTATGTTACATCCCACTTGTGCTGTAGTCGGCATCCCAATCTCGACCCTTTTCAGCTTGGAGGCTTCAGCCTTAGGAAAGCTCTATTCGGTGCTATACGAACAATGTGATTGTGAGTATGAACTGCTTGTTGTTGCTGTCCCAGAGGCATGCCATGTCGTTCCTAGCCAGATTAGCCACCCAATCAACCATAAGCCAGTCGGCAGTACAGTCTGCTGTAGCAAGGAGTCGGTCCTCTATACCGCTGTCTGCAAAGGTGGAGCTAGTGGAACAACGAGCTAGTTCGCGAGTGTCAGAAGTCGCACCGTCAGCCCTTGCTTCATTCAATATGTTGAGCCCATCGAGTGGATCTGCATTCTCTTCCGGGGGCATATCAGATACTGAATCTAGTGCACATAGCGGCCATCATTCCAGGAAGCGACTTGATGAGACGCTAGTCAGATGTTCGGCACCGTAAGACTTTGGAAAGGAGCAGGAGATACCAGGAAAAGATGCGCTCAAGTAAGAGTCTCGATGGGATGACGGATGACCAACTGATGTGCCTACTTTTATCTAAGAAAGGCAAGGAGCAGTTCCCCCAAGTATCAGCGCTAGTACAGCAAGGGCAAGCGGAAGCTGCAGCTGCCAAGGCTGTCAAAGAAATTGTGCAGAGTTTTCCCTATCGATCAGCTCACAAGCAGGCTTTTGTTGGGAAGCTTCGAGGGAAGATGACCTCAAAAGAATTTCAAGAAATCTTTACTTCGATCAGCGATCAGTATGCGCGGAAAGCAGCAAAAGCTGTTCGAGATGCTGACGCCAATCTGCACCAAGATAATATATGTAGTCCTGATAGACTACCCAAGCGCCAAGCCCAGGTTCAAGCAGATCGATTTGTCGCGTGATGTGGCTGCACATGCAAAAAAGTCTCACAAACAAGCCAAATGGAAGCTGGGAGTGACCTTCGCTGCACCTTGTACTGCGCGTCGTGTTAATCGCACTTTTTGATTTTTTCCTTGAGGTTTTTGATCTTTTCCAAGTTCCGCTTCTCCTCTGTCAAAGCTTCCTCTTGCAATAGCTCGGCCTTCCATTTGTCCCAGTTGTCGTGCCACTTGCAAGGGACTGTTTTGGTAATGCAACGAAACAGAACATCCTCCTCCTTCAGTATCTTACCAACAGTCTTGCGATTGCGAGGGACATAGTTGTGGTGGCATACATCGGTGCTTCCTGGCCTGACGCAGCCTCCCTTACAAAGATATGCAGCTGAGTTTTGCTCATTCCACTTTCCACCCCGCATAATGTGCGCCAAGCGCTCGAAGCCCCCTGACTCCTCCACCATTTGCGCGTAGATTTGAGGGTGGGCTGTGGTTCTGAACCAATTAAAAAAGGAGTCCAAAGATCCAAACCAAAATGCAGCGTTAGACCCTGACTTCCCAGCCAAGTTCTCTTTCACAACAGAAGCAGTGATCCGCTTCTCCATCGGTGTGATCTTTTCTCGCTCGGCGTTCGCCATCACTTGCTGTGAAAAGATGTCAGGCTTCTTCAGTTTTACCCCTTCCTGGTACCCCGAAACAGGCGTGAAGATGAATGATTTGTTGTTCACTCGCGTCACACGGCGGACGGACGGGGTGCTGCAGTATGAATACATCCATAATATCATGAGATGTGAGCGTTCCGGCTCCACGACTCGGTATATATGGGATTACCACATGCGAACTGAGGAGGAAGAAGGCAGCGGAGAGATGTCATCTCTTCCGGGCCCTGGCATCCGCACAGGCGATGGCGGGGGCGATTTCCATAACAGAGAGTGCATCATGGCGGAATCCAAGTATTTAGTATGTCACGCACCAGCTGATTGAATGCAGTCTGGCTGTAGGTTCTGGCAGAAGTACAACATTGAGATGCGCTCAGATATGCTGTGCGGCGCGCATGCCTGGAACGTGTGCGACGCGGACAAAGGCATACACACTAAGGTATTTCTCACGAGTCAGCTTGAGCAGGGCCGTGGTTTCGATATCGTTGAGGATTGGCTTCTTGCAGCTGCAAAAGCAGGGTTTGAGAACCATCGGTACTACGGTCACGACAGGGACGTGATCGAAGCGTGGATCAGCAAGAACAAGGAGAATCCCCGGAAGGTTGCGACGTGGATGTTTCAGGAGCTGCGCTCATTTGTTTACTACCGGCCAACAGATGAGGGTAAAATTTTTACGCCTGGTGTGGCCTACGGGGCGGTTCACAGCGATGTTGAGTTCCGTGACCGCATTGTATTGGATTTACGCCAAGACAAGGATGCTAAGGAGGGCAAGCGGTGCGAGAAGTGCACCCAGAGCTTGAAGTACCCCGTACCTGCGCACAAAAAGGACGAGCGGTGCAAGTCCAAGCATCAGAGCTTGGGGGAGCCAGCCTTGGCGATACACGTGAAGTCCGGAGCGACCGATGGCATGAGCTACGAGGAAAAGCAGAGCTACTTCAACTCGGTGTCTGCTGCCAGCGGGAGAGCAAAGAGCAAGGCAAAGGGAAGGTTCACCCAAATGCTCAAGCCCGAATGTATCGCTTTGCTGAAAGGGTTAGGGCTGTCGACGCAGGGTAAGGTGGCCGACCTTCAGCAGAGACTGGAGGACGCTATGGCGGGCCACAAGGGACGCGACGGCGACGGCGACGGTGGCAATACCGAAGGTGGCGCAGGCAAAAGCAGCAAAAAGAAAGCAAATAAAAAAGCAGGCCGGAAAAGGAAGCAGCCGGGCAACGCAGCGCGTGGTGGCCCTTCCTCCGGAGCGGCAGTGCGAGGCTCACGTCCCGCTGGGCGGGGCGGAGCAGCAAAGCGACAGAGGAGGGCGGCTCGGCCGGTGAATTACCAGGAGTCAGATCATGAGGAAGATCAAAAGGACAGCGACTGGGACGAGGGGGACGCAAATTCCAGAGGCGAGATCTGGCTCTGCAAACATTGCAACCATCCCAACAGCAACAACCCTCCTCCAGGCAGCGAAGATTACGTAGGCTGTGAGCTGTGCGAGCCCCCTGGCGGCTTTCCCGACAGCAGCAGCGAGGACGAAGCACTTGTCTGGTGAATTACTTGCATAGAATTCGTATTTGCCGCAGCGAAATTGTTTGGCTTATTTAGATTGACTTGGGCGCCTTCACGGTCGACAGTGCGATGGTGGCTGGCACGCTTCGGTGGCTCGTAGTGCCACCGGAGGCGGGAATGCATAATCATTTTCTTTTTTACAATATTTTTTTCCGCTTTTGCTTTCATCAACATGCGGTTTTTTTGCTGTTTGCGCAAGCATTTGCCTTGTCACGGTTATAGGTAGGTGCGTGGTGCGGGGTGGTACGCAGGTGGCAGGCGATCGGTCGCGCCGGTGCGCGCTCAGCGCGCATTCATCAAGGATTTTTTGTTTCAAGTTTAGTGTTGTTTTGTTTTATTCACTGCTGTATTTCTAGCGGGGAATCAGTACTTCCGTGATATCCGGGATCGGGACATGTAATAATACTGTTTTGCGGGTGCAGAGCAAGAGGTGGCGCTAAGTGCCACCACAGGCGTGGATTTTCCCGCCAAAGCAATCTTCATAATCAGTTTTAAGTTTTTTCTTTTTTATTCCATTTAATTTATCTTTACATAAAATCTATGCATGACATGTAGCCGTCCACGATTTTGCGACTATAATATTGCAGGTGGGATGCAAGCAGTACGTGTTTGTCCTGGGTGGCACGGTGTGGTGGCGCCCAAGTGCCACCAGAGGTGAGATAAATCAGGAAAATAATTTGTCATTGATGCAGGGTTTGTTTATGTTTGTTTATTATATGTTTTAGTTGCAGGAAAGCGTTTGTAACATATCGTATACAATGAATTAGCGCGTATGACTAGCTATTTGACTGTAGTGTCGGTACGTCGGGCTGAGAGTCAGACGCAATAGGTATTAAAGTTTTTTTTGCAGACTTTTGCAGTAAAAATGATTTTTTAGCATTAAAATAATGTTTTTACGAATAATACTGACATTTTAACCATTTACGCAAAATTTTGTTTCCTACGACCGGACATGGGGCGGCCCTTCGTATCAGGAAGAGGATCCTTGTCCGAACGTTCGAAGTGCGCCGCAATCGCCTCGCGTGCGCTGTGGTCCGGGAACGGGAGCGCCGCCGAAATCGATTGCCGCGCGGCCCCCAGCTCGGCCTCCGTGAGTTCGGCCGCCAACGTCGTCGTCGCCGGCACCCTGGCTGAGACCAGCGCTCCTGTCTCCCACAGGTACGCGCCACAGAACTTGCACGCCAGGACGAGCACCTGGTAGACTTGTTTCTTGAGCTGTGGCAGCAGGAACGGCTCTGGGAACTCCAGGTGGCCCTGGTGGCCCGGGCACGAAATGACATCCCCGCCGCACAGTTCACAGCGCCCGCTCTGCGGGTCTACCCGCAGGCTGCGATCGTCAAAGGTGAAATCGTTGGGGTTCTCGTCCGTGCCGCGGCCGCTCACACAGCCCACCGACACGTCGCGGATCGTGCTGTCCGACGGGATGCATGCAGCTACCCAAGACGGATGCCGTCCGTGGCGAGCGTGCGTCACGGGGCTAGCGAAGGTGGCGGGGGCCCATTTGCCGTGCATGCTCGGCAGCAGAATGTGCTGGTCGCGTCCATTCTCTCTCTCTCTCTCCCCCCCCCCCCTCTCCCCCC
Source organism: Paulinella micropora (assembly GCA_019918135.1). NCBI lineage: Eukaryota > Cercozoa > Imbricatea > Euglyphida > Paulinellidae > Paulinella > Paulinella micropora. The sequence continues at coordinate 170,353 of WBZZ01006968.1, read as the reverse complement.
CCCTTTTTTTTTGCTTCAAGTCTTTTTTTCCCCCCTGGCGTTCCCTCGGGGAGAAGAAAAACCTTGCGTGACAGTTCTTTTTTCAATTTTTGCTCGATGACGGGCGCGGGGGGGGGGGGGGGGGGGAAGAAAGAAATGCAGCAGGATGGACTGGCTAGTGGAAGCTAGATGATGTCTCTCTCTGTTTTCTCTTGCTTCGTTTTTTTTTCCTGTCGCCCCTGTCCCCGTCGCTTCCCTCCGTTACCCAAAGGCTTTCCTTTTTCCAATACAAGGGAGTAAACATAGAGTAAAAAAAAAGAAATTAAAACGGTAGGGGGGGGATGAGAAAGCGGGGGGGGGGGGGGGGGCGGGGGCGAGGGGGGGGGGGGGGGGGGGGGGGGAGAGGCGACGAGAAATACAGAGAGAGAGAGAGAGAATGGAGGAGGGAAGGAGAGAGATGTCGCCCCCCCCCCCCCCCCCCGCACCCACCTCCCCACCTTGCGATGGTCAGGGAAGTAAAAAGGAAATTCCCGTGAAGTCACCAGAGCGGGCCGTTTATTGTAGGCTCTTGCCGCAAAAGATACCCACACACCCCCCGCGCCCCCCCCCCCCTCCTCTCCCTTTCCCATTTACCAGACAGGCACCACGCACTGTCGCAGCTCGTTGATGACTTGGTAGTGTGGGTGGCTTTCGTCCGCGTGGTATAGCGCGCGCGCCGCGGCCTCCCATACGGGCTCGTCCACTTTGGTCGACCGGTCGTAGTACAGGTGCAGAATCGACGTCGGCTGTGCCCAGCCACGGCGCCCGCTCTTAAGGTCAGTGAGCAGCTCGTGCAGACGCTCAAAGCGGGCCTGCAGCGGGGGATCGTGCAGAACGCCGTCTACCAGGAAGTAGTGCGGGTTGAACCTGATCCACACGAGCTTACAACCGGACAGAAGAGAGTTCTCGCGGAGCGCGGCGTTGATCTTGTACATGCGCACCACGTCGCACGCGTAGTAGCGATGGGCAAACTCGTCGCAGCACAGAATAACCACGCAGGCGCGGCCGGCGGGCAACGCCTGGAATCCCGTCAGGTGGAAGTCGGGCCTGGCGCCCATGCCCTCAAAGCCCAGCTGCTGGCAGCTCTTGAAGGACACGAAGTTGGCACGGTCGCGGTCGAACTCCCAGCGCTTGTCTCGCAAGAACTCGGCCAGGCGTTCCTCGCTCTTGAAACGCGCGGCAATGCCCTCCGGCGTATGACAATGCTGGATGTGATCTAGTAGCCTGCGCTGGTCAGGGCAGCGAGTGGTGCACGCTAGTAACCCCTGGCCGGGCTCGTAGCGCCAAGTGGCGAAGCTGGCTAGGTTGCACACGTGCGTCCAGCTGCGAGCCTGCTCGTGACTGCGCTCGTGCCTGCGGAGGTTTGACGACGTCGTGAAAGTAGCGCCGCAATCGCTACATTGGTACGGCTTGGTGGATGTGTGGACCAGCAGGTGCCTCCCGAGGTTGGTGGCAGCAGCAAAACGTTGGCCGCAAACCAAGCACGCGAACGGTCTTTCGCCTGTGTGCGTGCGCACGTGCGCGGCGAAATGGTGCGCAAAAGAAAACCGTTTGCCGCAATCTGTACATTTGTGGGGCTTCTCATCGCTGTGGTGCGCAAGTGCGTGCGGAGGTTTACTTCTTGTGAAAAACACCTGTCACAGACCGTACACTTGAACGGCTTTTCTCCAGTGTGCGTGCGCCGGTGCTGCTTCAGGTGCTGCAATAACGCAAAGCCCTTGTGGCAGGTCGTACACTGGAACGGCTTTTCACCGGAGTGAATGCGTAGGTGTCGCCGCAGCGCGCTCTGGTCTGAAAAGCACTTGTCACAGTCCGTACATTTGAACGGTTTTTCGCCTGTGTGCGTACGTGCGTGCGTGGCCAGGTGGTCCCGGCGATCTGTGCGGTAGGGACAACTGGAGCACGAATAGCCCTGGCACAGCTTTTTGGCCGGCGGCACTCCATGTGCTGGCTCCCCCTTCCTAGCTGCAGGCATTCGGGGGAGGGAAAACAACAAAAAATTAAAAATTAAAAAGAACCAAATCTGGCAGAGACAAGAACCCCCCCCCCCCTGCCCCTCTCTCCCCCCCCAAAAAAAAAGCCAAGCCCGGGGAGAAGGGACCCTTTCCCCCCCGGGGAGGAGAAGGAAGAGAGAGAGGGGGGGGGGGGGGAGGTCTTGCGGACCTCTCCTCATCACTTTCTCATCCGGGAGCGGTCGCCTTTTTTTAAAAGCCTAAATTATCTGCACAGGGCCCCCCGCTCCCCCCCCCCCCCCTCCTCCCTTCCTCACCCCTCCTCGGGGGCGCAAGTTCAAAATCCCCCCCGGGCTTGGCTTTTTGGGGGGGGGGAGGGGAGGGTTTGCGAGATCCTTGATGGTTTCCTTCGACGTGAAGTCGCCACTTTGACATTTATTGCAGAATTGATTCCAAAGGAAGGAGGGCATTTTTGCTTCCCCCCCCCCCCCTACGCACCCTTCTGACAAGTGCCCCTCCTGAGGAGGACTTCACGGTTGGACGCGTCGACACCTTACTACGTGTACTGATTCGGCTAGCCAAATCTTAAGGTCCCGCGCAGACATGACTGCCTGGGCCGGCGACCGAGGCTTGGCCTTCGCTTGTTCGGCAGCAGTCCGTTGAACCAATACGGAGCGACTAAAGGAGTCCCGTGAGCGTACCAAGCTTGTGCGGCAGAGGGGGGAAGAAGGAAGGGCCGGGCTCGGCGGTCCGCCGGGACGGAGGGGAAGAGGAAAGGGTGGGGGCCGCGGAGGCGAGTGTACGGTGGGAGTGAGGGCCGGGAGAGGGGGGTCCGCCGTGAGTGTACGGCGGGGAGTGTACGGTGGGAGGGATGGCAGGGAAAGGGGGCCCAGCCGCGCGGGAAGGAGGACATGAGGGGGGGGAGGTCGTCCACCCCCAGGGGATGTAAAGGCGTCAAAGGTCCGAGGGGGGGGGAGGCGCAGGAGGACAGGAGGGGGGGAGAGGACAGGAGGGATGTCAGGGTCAGAGGAGGCGACAAAGCTCCGGTGCCCCACCTCTCTCTCCCGAACCCACGGGAAGATGTCCGTCCCTCCCCCCGGCACGAGTGTCAACGCGGGCCAGAAGCGCCCCCTCCCAGCGGGCCCTTCAATGGCCCCGGGCCCCCGCGCTCGATTGCGGCTGACGAGGCCTCGGCTAGCTCGCCGGGCCCAGTACCACCGCGTCTGGCGCCGGCCGGGCCACACAACACCATGCCGCCTACACACCCCCTGGCCCCTAGGTTTGCGTGTGAGTCGCGCCGGCGCTGCCACGGGTGTGCGCAGCCAGGGCCGTGCGACCCCTGCCGGCCGTGCCAGCTATCTGCGCTGTTCCTAAATGTACAACCCTATCCCACCGACGTTAAGAACCAGGTTACCCGCTGGGAACCCGGCGAGCAGGAACTGAAGTCAAAGAAGCTACCACTCTATCCGGACCCAAGGCTCCCCGCGTGGTTGCAAGCCCTCTCTTTCTTCGTAGCGACCGACGAAGACTGGGCGAGTTGCAAAATAGGCAAAGCTCCCCATTCCCAGGACGAGCAGTCCTTGGCCAAGGACTCCGTCCTGCTTCTGCATCGTCGCAAGCTAGTGCTCAAACGCATCGGGCGGCAGGGGAGCCCGCGGCAACCTTCGGCCGCCCAATTAGAGTATCTGGGTCTGCAACACCGCCTGGCAAGAAGGGGGCTAGCGCCCAAGGTGTACGGCTACCTCCGCGTCGACGGCAAAGGGCCAGGTGGTAGTACGTTCTGGCTCGTGATGGACCTCGCCCGCGCGGGGGCCGCCCTTACCCTAGACCTAGAACAAGCGAAGAAGTTGACGGTCCGGCTCCCCACCAAGGAATTCGGGAGCTTCCTGGCGAGGGTGCTAAGCTTCTCGGCCGACATTGTCCCGCTGTTGATGGCCGATCTGAAGCCTGCTAACATCACGACGACGGCTGAACCACCGGGTTTTCTTGTGCTGGATATGGACCCTCATTACCTGCTGTGGCTCGACCCAGCGCCTTCCGAGTACAGAGCTACCGTCATGCTATCCAACCTGCTAAGCTTTGTGGCTAACAGCTATAATCGTACGAGCTCAGCCTTGGTAGGTACCATTTGGCGATTTATGCAGCCCCTACTGGTAGCCCCAACGGGCCAGGCAGACTTTGAGCGCTGTGTTAAGTGGTGGAGCCAGAGCCTGTCCCCGAAGATGTTCAAAAGGCGAACCCAGTTCTGCCAGGCCAGGCACTACTTGCGGGAATTTAATATGCATCTGGGTGCCTTGCACGAAATGCCTACTACTGGTGATCAGTATCGCACTGATTGGCTGCCCAATGAGACCGGGTATTCTGTGCATTGGTGGAACGAAGAGGGGCAAAGAGTTCACTGGAAAGGTACAGACGGGAAGGATTGCAGCTGGAACGCCCAACTAGTCCCGCCTAAGACTGGGAAGCCTCAGGTAAGACAATTTCTAACGGTGCTGGTCCGGAGAGCCGCGTGGTGGGACTACGGGATTAGTTAAGAAGCTGCCTATTCAAGCCTGGCCCGGTAGCAGCCGGTAGCAACCGCTGTGGTGGCCAGAATAAAAGCAGGGTTTTTATTACAAATCATGGCCTCGGCCCGCCCACCGGCGGAACCCGAGTGAGAAGGGCCGACTGAGGATTTCACCGCCGCGCTGTCCACACCAGGCCAAGTCCGGCCAAGCCACGCCGGGGAGTTACTACTTGCACTGTCGCCGGGTCCCGGCGCACACAGCACCTCCGGAGACCGCTGCCAGCGGCCTAGACCGTGCTGGTTAGGTGGCAGGCCTGGCCTCGCACTAAGCCGGTGCGGCGGGCGGCGGCCAACCGCCAGCCGGGGCCGCCAATCTGAGGCCTGTCCGGCGGGCCGGCGAGACACCGCGCTCCAGAGGAGGAAATCAAGGGCGACCCCCCCCCCCCCCCCCTGGTCCGCCCTGGGCTCGTGCAGCCTTAGTCAGCCAAGCGAAGACAACCAGCGCGTCGCTCTTGAAGCGGACGGGGTCGCACACGTGTGGCCCACGGCTGGCCCTCCTCGCGGCGGCACCACCTGGCTCGGTTGTACTCGACCACCGCGTAAATCACGCGCCGGGCCTCGAAGAGGGCGCGCAGGCCGGACATGACCTCGAACTCGCAGCCCTCCGTGTCCAGCTTGAGGACCAGGCTGGTATTAGCGGGCACCAAACTCGTGGCGTGTACCAGGTCGATCTCGACGGTCGCCGGCAAGCGGGGGGCGGCGTCTCCTCCTGGCCCCCGGCGTATGGCCAGGTCCCGAAGCAGCCGTGGCGCACGCGCGCGCGTGTGCTGGGGCCTGCTGTGGTTGCCCGCCAGCACGTGGGGGCAGGCCAATCCTAGACAGCTTGCTTGCGGCGGCCGCGGCCTTGATGTAGGCCAAGCAGTGGGGGCTGTGGTTCCACCGCTCTCGCACTGATCCCCAGAGAAGCGGCTAGGAGCGTGTAGAGCGCTGGCTTTTATTAGATACCCCCCCCTCTACCTTTGTCCGACCGCCGGCAGGGCCCGGCCGGTGTGCCCGGCCCACACCGTCCGGCAGAACTCGCGCGCGGCCCCGAGCATGGCCTCCGGCACGCACGCTACCCGCACACCGTAGGTGCCCACGCACACCACGGCGGAGCGCGGCGGCTGCGGCTCGGCCGCCAGGTCGTACGTGAGTTCGAAGAGGGCGTGACCGAGCGCGGCCTGCACGAGGAAGCGGTTTTCCTCCGTGTCCGCTCACGTGCGCCAGAGCGCGTGCGCCAGGGGCGGCGCCCGCGCCTGCTCCCCGTGCGCCCGCCCGGCGGACTGGGCCTTCTTGAGCTCCAGCAGCCACAGGCGGCCCGCCGAACAGCGCCAGACCTGGTCTATGCTGCTGGCCACCGCCAGCGACGGGCTGTGCACCACGACCTGCGCGGCCACGGGCAGGCCGAAGCGAGCGAACAGGAAGGAGATGGCGGTGGCCGTCAGCGGGTGCACGCGCCGCAGCTCGCGCCCGGCCAGGGGGGGCAGCCCCGTTCTGGCCCGGAGCTGCCGCGAGAACCGGGCCCGCTCGGCGGGCGGCGCGCCGTCCCACAGGCGGTAGTCCCGGGACCAGAGCCCACACGCTACCGACGGCGGTGACGGCGCGCTGGCCCCCACCTACGACACCACTAGGCGGCACACGGGGCACGAGTCCTTAGTGCGTAGCCAGGGGTCGACGCACGCCCGGTGCAGGTAATGCGCACACTGGAGCCCCCGCAGCCAGTCCCCTACAACCAAGTCTTGTAGGCAGATGGAACACTCCTTGGGCGAGTTGGGTGCAGCGAGAAAGGCGCCCGTGAGCTGGAGCTCGGGCAACAGGGAACACTCCTCGGACAACCCGGTGCGCACGGGCGGCTGCTCGGTCGACCCGCTCCCCTCCAGCACGACCGTGTCCACCACCACTACACCGTCGAGCGTAGACAGCAGGATTTCGGCCAGGTCTAAGGTGCTCAGGGTGGCCAAGACGACGCTTTCAAAGTCCGGCTCGGGCGGGGGGGGAGATGCCGCCTCCGGCGCCACGACGGGGCGCGCCTGACGAGGCGGTGGCTCTGGCCCGGTCGCAGTGGCCGCGGCCAGCTGTCGCAGGCCTTGTCCACGGGGGGCTGGTCGGGGAGTGGTACGTGGCTTTTTGGGCCTTGGTGCCACCACCGAGCTCGGACGAGCGCGGTGGCTTCTAGCCGTGCATCGGCTGCTAGCCGTGCCTCGGCTGCTAGCCGTGCCTCGGCTGCTAGCCGTGCCTCGGCTGCTAGCCGTGCCTTGGCTGCTAGCCGTGCCTCCCATCATGCCGGTCGTGTTCGGAGCCTCGCTGCTGACGGACTTTTGGGGGGAGGGGAGCAGGGGCGTACAATCCCCCCCCCCCCCCCGGCACGCTCCCCACGGTGGGAGGTCCCCCCCCTCCCCTTCCCCCTCTCCGCTCCCTCCCCCCCCCCCCCCCCTCGCCCCCCCCGCACCCAGCGCGCAGCGCCCAGTGCGTCTTTTTCTTCCACCGGTCCGCTCGTTCGGTGCCGGGCGCCAGGCGTCCACGCCCCACGCACGCCCCACGCTCTCCCCCCCTTCCCCACACGCCCGCGGACCACGCCCCGCGCTCTTCCCGCCCCGTGCGTACGGGCGGGCGCCTGCCCGCGACGCCGGGGGGGCAGGGCTGCCGCGCCGGGCGGATTACGGGCCGCGCTCACGGGGCCCGCAGCACGGCCGTCTCTTGGAAGTCGTCTGCCCCGCTGTCGTCGGCCTCCGCGGGCGGCAGGAACAGCATCCGGGCGCGCGCCTCCGGCGGCAAGCACCACCGCCAGCCCAGGGCACTGCCTAAGAGCAACCACGCGTCCGAGAGGTCCTGTGCGCCCTGCTTGGGCAGCCGGTCGGGCCCTTCCACCACGGCCACCGCCGCCAGCAGCAACGCGTGCGTAGTACACGAACCCTCGTCTCCTTGGAGAGTAGGCGTCTCCCGCGGGTACACGTAGCAACCCAGGCTGGCCTCGGTCAGCCCGGCCTCCGCTAGGCCTAGCAGACGGGCCAGGCGCTGCCCGTGCTGGTCCCGCAAGGCCAACCCGCGGCAGACATGCTGGAGCAGCTGGTAAGTGCCAGACCTGCTGCCGTTGGGGTCCCAAAGAGTGAGCTTCACGGTGTTGCCTGCCCGTTGTTTGCAGAGCAGGAAAGCGTGTTCGTGTGACGAGCACACGTACACCGTAAAGTCCGTTTCCGGCACTTGGGGCTCGGGACCGCTGTGGTCCGTAATGGTAGGTATGTGGCCAAACTCCGAACCCTAGGTGGATCGAGACGGGACAAAGCTTCTCGGGGCAGTGCCAGCCAGGGTCTAGCTCGCGCAACAGGGACAGAGCGACACAGAGGCGTCGCAGGGCCGTGTGTTCGTGGCCGCCCACGTCGGCCTGGCCGCTGTACAGGAGAGCCTCCCCCGCCGCGGAGACAATGGGGTTTAGGCGGGCGTCAAGCACGCCCAGGGCCCCTACCAGCAGGCTGCGCAGGGTCAGCACCCGTCGGTCCCGCGCCTCGTCGTCCGACCACCGCAGCTTCCTGTCCCAGCCCAGCGCCGGCTAGCGGAACGACGGGCCGGGGGGGCTTGAGCAGGTAGGGCGGCCGGCGGTCCAGGACTACCTCGGTGGACTCCCAAAACTCATAATACTTGTTCAGGTTGGCTACCGTCTTCCGGAACGGACGGAGCCACCTCGCGAGCACGCTCCGAAACTTGGTTTCTGCTGCCTGCCGGTCAAGGGCGTTCAGTGGGAGCTCGGCTGCGTAGCCTACCCGCCCATCTCGCAGGCGCAGTAACTGCAGGGGCCTGTGCGCCCATTTAGCGCAGATGTCATGCATTCTCTCGTCCAAGCACAGAGGGGCCGGCCATTCGTCCTCTACCAGGAGGTTGGGCTCCTGCAGCGCAGCCCCGTCCTCGGTCAGCAGCGGCCACAGCGGCAGAGAGCGCCGGAGATGGGGATTAAGGAGTCAGTTTCCATGGAAAAAGAAGAAGTAGCGGGGTCCGGCGGGCGAGCGGGGCTGTCTCCTCACGTATTCGATCCGGGTAACTTGGATAGCCATGGCCTGGCCTAGGGCTGACAACGGCCCCCTCCAGCCCACCCCCCGCAGTCCACGGTCTTCGTCCGCAGCTACGTCGTCGTCCGTGGCTACGTCGTCGTCCAGGTCTACGTCGTCGTCCAGGTCTACGTCGAGTTTGAAGCTGCTGGCACACGCGATGGCCAGGTCGTGCTCCAGGAGTACGAGGGGCTCACCCCAAGGCGAGGTCCCCCGCTCCAAGCCGTCTACCTCCGACCGCAGGACCTGGGGCCAAAAGTTGTAGGGCCGAGGCAAGGGACGGACGGCAGGGGGCGGCGCGGGCGGCAGGTTGGCGCTGGCCAGGTCGTCCGGCCTCGGGAGGGTGCGGGGCAGCCCTCGTAGCCGGCGCCCTCCCGCGCGGTATAGTTCCAGCAGCAGGCAGTAGATCCAGAACCTGGCAGTGGAGTGCTCCTCCTCTCCACGCCTGGCCCCGAACAGACGTTGCAGAGCTGCATAGTCGTCCGTGCCCGGTTCTGCGCTCTTAAACGGGCCGAGCCCCGGCAGGCAAAGGCGCAGCACTCCCTGGCAGACCGTGGACCAGTTCTTCAGCTCCGAGTCGCTCGGCCTCCCCGCGCCCTCCTCCCGCGCCAGGCGATAGAGTTCGTACAGCGGTTCGCCGGCCATCAGCAACTGCGGCGCGAGTTCCGTAGGAGTGGGTAGTAGAGGGAGCCAGGCGGCCATCTCCCGCGCCAGCCCCTCGCGGTAGCGCTGGCGGCAGCACGGGCGCCCTGGCGGGGCTCCGAGGTGCAGCTGTTCGTAGAGCCTCTCCTCTTGCTTCTGCCGGGCCTGCAAGAGGCGTTGTCCAGACTGGCGCGTACGCCTGCCTAGCGGCTGCGTGCCCGTTGGCGGTGGTGGCCCGCCGCCGCCCTGGCTGTTCTGCCTGCGTGCGGTCTTCAGCCTCAGGTAGTAGACGCAGCGGCGGACTGCCTCGCGCTCGGCGGGCCGGTAATAATGAGTGACCAGACGGGCGCTGAGTTGATCTGTGAGCGCGTCGGGGAGCGCGGCGGGGGGGCTGCCCCCTGCTGCGCCCAGCTCGGCCCGTAGGCTCGCCACCAGCGGGTCAGTAAGCTCGTCGCCCGTCGGCAGGGAGTCTAGGCTAGCTCGCAGCGAGTCTAGGCTAGCTTGCAACGCTGCCTGGGGGTCGTGCCGCCTGGCTTTCTTGCGTGGCCTGGCCTGCTCGTCACACTCACACGCGGCTCCGTAGGGTTTGGGCAGTACCTTGGCCCCACCTTGACCAAGACGCCTACTTGACTACCCAGAGCCGCCACGACGCGTGCAGGCACGGGGCCGTCCGCGGCCTCTTCCCAGCTGACCTCCACTTCCTGCACCCCGACGTCTTCCTGCATCCCGACGTCTTCCTGCGTCCCGACGTCCGGGCTCCCTTGCCCAGCGCTCCGTGTTTTTCCTCTTCCTCGGTGGCGTCGCTGGCCTGCCTGCCGGAAGCGGTCACCCCCCCTTCCTCCCCCCCCCCCCCCCCCCCTGCCGCACCCCCACCGGAAGCGTAGGCGGGGTCTGTGTTCCCTTCCCTTCCTCTCTCCCCCCCTCAGCGGGGAAGGGGACGGCGACAGGCGACGGGCGCGGGGGGGAAGGTGCCCCCCCGCGCGCTAGCAAGCTCGCCTGCCTGCGTGGACCCCGGCTGGCGTGGCCCGGCCGAAGGCGGGCCCTCTTCCTGGAGTCCGGACCAGCCCGGCTACCACAAATACACAGGCTAGCTAGGTCAGCAACGAGTGGTTCATTTAATTATTAGCTCTGCTGGCTAAAGGCCGGAGTACAGGCCGAGAGCGCGGAAGAGAGCAAGCAGGGCCGGCTTGGCCCTGCCTCGGACACGCACGCACCCCCCGTCCGCCCGCAACCGTGTCTCGGGGGGGGGGGGGCGGGGGGGGGGGGGGGGGGGGGGGGCGCCGGGTAGCTTAGGCAGCAGAGCCAGGCTGGCCCTCGGGCTGTTGGCTCGGCACGCCTGGCGAGGCCGCGGCGGGTTCAGCATCGCCGGCGTTCGCGACTTCGGTCTTCTGCCGCTTGGCCGGGTGTTCACCGCTCTCGCCGCCACCGCGGCTGAGCCCCCGCTGGCCGTCCCCGGGCCCCCGCAGCGCAGCCAGCACTTCTTGTTGCACGACGGTCCAGTCCAGGCCCTCGACCGGTCCGTCCCTCCGCAGGAACGCCTTGAGCCTGGCCTCAGCCTCGCTGATCACCTCCTGGCGCACCCGGTCCCAGACAACACTGCGTGCCGCGGCCGTCGTGCAGCGCGCGCTCTGTTCCTCTAGGTCCTGGACCCGCGTCGGAGCCTCGGCGGCCTCCCGGGGGCTCGTCGGTCCAGCCGGCGGGGCTGGGGAGGGCAGCGTCGAGGGGACGGCCACGCCCGCGCAGCCTTGGTCCTGTCACCCAGCACGTGACCAGCCAGTGCTCTCCGCCGGCCCGGCGCCCTGGTTCTGGTTAGGGAGAGGGAGTTCTGACCTGGGCTGCCAGCACCGGCGCGCTGGCTTCTTCTGGCGCCTGGTCAGTGCCACGGGCCTGGCTCGACATTAGACACACCACCAACGCCGGGACTGGTTTTGTGGGGGCTGGTCGGTTTGAGCTACCGCCTGACGGGGGGGGGGGGGGGGGGGGGGGGGCGGGCGGCGGGGGCGTTGGGCCGCGGACAGACTACGGGCGTCGTCGGGCAGGCACCGGAAGGTCGCCGCGGGGGGGGGTGCCCCTACCCCCCCCCCCCCCCCCCCCCGCCCCCGTCCCCTACCCCCTCCCCCGCTCTCTCCCCCCCCCCCCCCCCCCTCCCCTCCCGCGCCACACCGCCTTCCGTCCTGTCCGCCGCACGCGGGCCGCCGGGGGCGGCGGCCGCCCCTGGCTCTAAAGGTATTCTGGGGCGCCCGCGCTCTCCTGCTTCTCTCCCCCCCCCCCCCCCCCCCCTGGTCGGCGGCATGCAGTCCAGCGACGTTTACTTGCGGATGTTACGATGGCTGGACTGGGCGGATTTGGCCGCGCTAGCCTGTGCCTCGCCGGAGCACTACGGGTGGCCGTCCGCACCCGCGGCCTGGCCAGCGACCGGAAGCCGAGAGCTGGACCTGGCCCGGCCCGAGCACAGACGCCTGATACAGCTGTGGGGGCACGCCTGGCACCGGGCCGGGGCCCGGCCCCGTGTGCCGCGGTTAGAGGTGTGGCTACACGAGCAGATCCTGGCACAGCTGTCGTGGCTCGGCTCACGGGTGTCGATCGAGGGGCTGGTAGTGAGAATGGGCTGGCGGGTAACGGCCGCTGCCGCCCTGCAGTGCCTACAGGGCTTGCCCCCCTGCCTCCCCCGGCTGTCGCACCTGGACGTAGCCTCCTATCCCCGCCTGGGCAGCGAATACCTGCCAGGCCTGGAGGGCTGGCGCGGGAGCCTGCGCAGCCTGATGCTGGCCGCACTGTCGGGCGAGCTCGGGGCCAGCGAGCTGGCGCCCCTGGCTAGCTTGGGCCAGCTGCTGCACTTGGAATTGACCCGCTGCCCCGGGCTGGCGGGCGCGGGGCTAGTGCGCCTGCGGGGCTTGCGCCTGCTGCGGCACCTGAGCCTGAGCGGCTGCGGACGCTTGACGGACGCGGGCCTGGAGCACCTGGCGGGGCTGCAGGACCTGCGGCACCTAGACCTCAGCTCTTGTCCGGGGCTGACGGGCGCGGGCTTAGTGCACCTGGCGGGGCTGCAGGGCCTGCGGCACCTAGACCTCAGTTCTTGTCCGGGGCTGACGAACGCGGGCTTAGTGCACCTGGCGGGGCTGCAGGGCCTGCGGCACCTAGGCTTGAGGCTCTGCGAGGCAATAACGGACGCTGGACTGGAGCGCTTACAGACACTACACCAGCTGCGGCACTTAGACCTAAGCTCTTGTGCTCGACTAACGGGCACAGGCTTGGTGCACCTGGCGGGGCTGCAGGACCTGCAACACCTAGACTTGAAGGACTGCCCGGAGATAAAAAGCGAAGGCTTGAGGCACCTGAGGAGCCTACACCGGCTTCAGTACCTAAACCTGAGCGACTGCCCGGAGATAACGGACGAGGGACTGGGGCACTTGGAGGGGCTACTCCAGCTGCAGCACCTACAGCTAGACAGTTGTCCGAGGCTGACGGGCACAGGTCTTGCGCGCCTGGCAAAGTTGCAGCGGCTTCAGTACCTAGATTTGAGCTACTGTGAGGAGATAACGGACGGGGGGCTGGAGTGCCTAAAGAACTTGGGCCAGCTACAGCACCTAGGCTTGCGCGAATGCCCGAAGCTGACCGACGAGGGGCTGGCACCCCTGGCCGGGCTGGCACACTTGCGGCACCTCGAACTCGCGGAATGCGAACAGTTGAACGGCACGGGGCTGCAGCACTTGGCGGCGTTGCGGCAGCTGTGGCACTTAGACCTAAGCTCTTGCCAAGGACTGACGGACGCGGGAATGGACTGCCTAGAGAAGCTGAAGCACCTGCGGTACCTCAGCCTGAATGGCTGTACACAATTGACAGGCAGGTGGACGCAGCACTTGAGGACCCTGCACCAGCTGCAGCGCCTAGACCTGACCGCCGCGTGTGTGACTGACGACCCGGTGCTGGAGCCCTTGGCCGTTCCTGGTTTTGGGGTGGACACAGCTACGGGGCTGGACTACTTGGCGGGGTTGCCCCAGCTGCGGCAACTGGAACTTGACTATTGTCTGAAATTGACTGACGCGGGGATGCAGGGCGTCGCGAAGCTGCGGCACCTAGAGCGCCTGAACTTGACACACTGCACAGGGCTGACGAGTGGGGCTGCGGCACTTGGCAGGGCTGCCGCACCTGAAGTACCTGGACTTGACCTCCTGCACACAGCTGAGGCGCGAGGATCTGCAGCCCTTGGACTCGCTGCCCCAGCTGCAGTACCTATACCTGAGGTAAAAGCGGCTGTGCCGGCACGCCCCTGGGGGTGGGGCCGGCCTCCTCCTCTCGTGAGCCCTCTGGGGAAGAAGAAGAGGCCACCCCCCGGGCCCCGTAGCCTTGGCATCCCGCCCCCCCCTTCTTCCCCCCCCCCCCCCTCCCCCCTTCCCCCACCGCCTTCCGGCCTGCTCGCCGCACGCAGAGCGCCGGGGAGCGGCAGCCGTGGCAATAAAGGTATTCCGAGCACCAGCGCGCCCCTCTCGGCCCCCTCCTCTGAATGCAAGCCAGCGACGCTTACCTGCGGTCGTTACGCTGGCTGGGCTGGGCGGACGTGGCCACGCTAGCCTGTGCCTCGCCGGAGCACTACCGGTGGCCGTCCTCACCCGCTGCCTGGCCAGTGACCGGGGCCGCGAACCGGGAGCTGGACCTGGCCCGGCCCGAGCACGTGCGCCTGGTAGAGCTGTGGGGGCACGCCTGGCGCCGGGCCGGGGCCCGGCCCCGTGTGCCCTGGCTAGAGGTCTGGCCATACAAGCAGGTCCTGGTAGACCTGTGGTGGCTCCGCCCCCGGGTCTCGGTCGAGGGGCTGGTGCTGAAGAGGAACTGGCGGGAAACGGCCGCTGCCACCCTGGAGTTGCTACAGAGGTCGCCCCCTTACGTCCCCGGGCTGTCACACCTAGACCTGACATCCTGCCCCGGCTTAAGCAGCCAATGCCTGACAGGCCTGGAGGCCTGGCGCGGGAGCCTGCGCAGTCTGAGGTTGGGCGCGCTGTCGGGTGAACTCGGGGCCGGTGAGCTGGCGCCCCTGGCTAGCTTGGGCCAGCTGCGGCACTTGGAATTGACCCGCTCCCCCGGGCTGGCGGGCGCGGGGCTAGTGCACCTGGCGGAGCTGCCTGGCCTGCGGCACCTAGACTTGAGCGGTTGCGAACACGTAACGGACGCGGGCCTGGGGCACCTGGCGGAGCTGCAGAGCCTGCGGCACCTAGACCTCAGCGAATGTCCAGAAATAACGAGCGCTGGTTTGGTGCACGTGGCCAAGCTGCGGGGCCTGCAACACCTAGACCTGAGCGACTGTCCTGGAATAACGAACGAGGGATTGGCGCACCTAGGAACACTGCACGGGCTGCAGCACTTAGAGCTGGACAATTGTCCCGACCTGACGGACGCGGGCTTAGCGCACCTGACGGAGTTACACCAGCTTCAGTACCTAGACTTGAGCGACTGCTTAGCCATAACGGACGCGGGATTGGGGCGCCTGAAGAACCTAGGCCGGCTGCAGCACCTGGGCTTGCGCGCTTGCCGGCAGCTGCTGACGGACAGGGGGCTAGCACACCTGGCTGAACTGGAGGACTTGCGGCACCTGGACCTCCTGGAATGCACCCAGCTGACAGGCCTGGGGCTAGCGCGCTTGGCGGGCTTGCGGCAGCTGTGGCACCTAAACCTATGCGGTTGTCAGGGTCTGACGGACGCGGGAGTGGCGTGCCTGGCGGAGCTCAGGCACCTGCGGCACCTCAGCCTCAATGACTGTAAACAATTAACAGGCACGTGGACACGGTGCTTGACTACGCTACGCCAGCTGCAACACCTAGACCTGGGCGGCCTGTCGTTGACCGACGCGGATTTGGCACCCCTGGCAGGGCTAACTCGGCTCCAGCACTTAAACCTGCACTACTGTCATGGACTGACAGGCGCGGGGCTAGCGCACGTGGCGCCCCTGCACCAGCTGCAGCACCTAGACCTGGGCTGGTGTTATGAAATGCAGGACGCGGGGCTAGCACGCCTGGCGTCCCTGCGCCAGCTGCGGTATCTAAGCCTGAGTTCATGTTCTCGAGTGACGGACGTGGGGCTGCAGTACCTGGCGCCCTTGCAGCGGCTGCAGCGCCTGGACTTGGGCTACTGCAGGGGACTGGCAGACGTCGGGCTGCAGCACCTGGCGGGGTTGCAGCACCTGCAGCACCTAGAGCTGAAAGCGACAGAGATAACAGGCACGGGGCTACCATACCTGGCCGGGTTGCCCCGGCTGCGGCACCTGGACCTCAGCCATTGTCAGCGGCTGACTGACGCGGGCTTGATTCACTTGACACGGCTGTGGCACCTGGAAGAACTGGAATTGGCAGCCTGTACACGACTGACGAGCGCGGGGCTGCCACACTTGGCACGGCTGCCCCGGCTGCGGTACCTAGGCTGGCTCCACCCACGGCTGTGGCAGGAGTGAGGGCCTGCGGGCTAGACTTGTCGGCACGCCCCCGGGGAAAGGCCAACCACGGTGAGCACGCAGGGGTGGTTGTCTGCAATGGTGGCTGGCCGTGGCTAGAAGGACAGGCGGGAACTCCGGACGACGAAACATTAAAAAACCTAACGTGGGCCGGCCCTTTCTTCTTTCGGTGGTAGCTGGCTCGGTTGCCGGCCACCACCTTTTTCTTGGCTCTTGTCGTCCTGAACTGCGCTCTGGCTTTAGTTCTGGCCGCCGACCAACAACGAGGCAACGTACCGTTAGCTAGAGTAACCAGCTCCTTTGACTGCGCCCGTGCTGCTGGGCTCGCGATAGGGAGGGGGGGCGCACCCCCCCCGTCCCGCCCAACGGCTCCCCCGCTCGTAGCCGGCCGGCCGGGGAAGAGGCGGGCCGGGGGCTGCGAGCCGCGGGGTGAACTAGCGCGGAGTAGATGCTAGGACCCCCCCGCGGCCTCCGGCCCGACCTCCTGCTCGGCGGCGGCGGGGAGCGAGGGGGGCGCCCCCTCCACCGTGGCCGTGAGCACCCGGACGTCGGCGCGCCTGACCTTTTCCCAATACTCGCGGGGCGTCAGCCGGCCCCGTCCGCCCGCCAGCGGCAGCACGATGCTGGCCGTGCGGGTGGCTCGGGTCAGGGCGGTGTAGGCGATCTGGCGCAGAAAGTAGTGGCGCGGCGAAGCGTGCGGCGACAGGACCAGGTGCAGGTGCCGGAGCTCCCCCCCTTGGACGCACACGTCGGTGAGGGCGTACCCCAGCTCCAGCGCTGCCCGGCCGTGCTGGTCCTGGCTGTAGAACTCCACTAGGCCCGCGCGGCCCCCTACCGCGCCCGTCCAGACGAGGAAGCGCCGGAAAGCCAGGGGACAGGAGCGCCGGCCGACCTGCGCCGGCAGGGGAGCGCGGGTGTCCGGCAGCGCGCTGCCACCGGGAAAGCACCGCACCGCCACGTTCTTGGCGTCCCGCGAACATTGCAACCACACGTCCGAGATGTCGAGCAGGTAGCCCACCGCCCGCACTTCCTCGAGCCGGGCCCAGGGCCCCTGGTCCGGCGGCACCCGGACGAGCCTGGCCGGCGCGGCGGCCGGCGGGGCGTTCTCGGCCCACAGATCCCCCGGCTCGACGAAGATGCGCGCCGCCTGCGCCAGGACCCGCCTCGCGGGGCAGCCGCGGGGCGCCTTCAGCCGGACCTTGAGCCCCGGCCGCAGGGCCTGGACGCCGTTGGCCGCCCGGACGGCGCCGGCGGCCCCCGCCAGCCACTCGTTGAGCAGTTGCCTTTCCTGCGCCCGCACGGTCGCGAGCTGGTAGCTCGGGCAGCGCAACCCCCCGCGCACGGCCCCGCGGGTCACCCCCCCGGGGGGCTCGTATTGCCGGAACCAGCCAAGGGCTAACTCGCGCAGCTCGTCGGGGCCTACGTGCAGGCGGAAGTAGCAGGACCGCGTTGGGCCAGGCGCGCACTTCCGCAATGCTGCGGGGGTCGGCCCCCGGGCGCAGCGTCCGCGCCAGGCGCTGCACCTGCGTGAGGCCGCCGGCGCCGGCCTGGCCGCGCCTGACGGTGTCCAGGCACGCGCAGCAGGCGGGGAACAGGCGTTGGGCCAGCGCCAGCACGCAGCCCTGCCCCATGGACGGCAGCTGCGCGCTGTCCCCGAGCAGGAGCAAGCCCGCCACCGAGGGGGCAAGCCCGGCCAGCACGTCCAAGAGGCGGAGCAGGGCCGCCGGACTGAACAAGGACAGCTCGTCGACGACCACGAGGGCGGGCGTCGGCCAGGCGGGCCTCGGCGGCAGCGCCGCGTACGCCTCTAGCAGGGCGGACGTGTAGAAGCCGGTCGTGACGTACGAGCCCCAGCCCTCGGCCGGCGGCGGGGGCCGCGGCACTGGCGGCAGGCGGGGTCCCCGGCAGCGTCCCCAGCCGGGCCGGGGCCCCCGGCCCAGGCCCGCCGGGCGGCGGCGACGGCCTGGCACGTCACGGCCACGAACAAGAGCGGCCAGCGAGGTCTTGCCCGTGCCGGCGGCCCCGACGAGGACGCCGAGGCGCGAGCGCAGGCACACCTCGGCGGCGCGGCGCTGTTCCTCGCTGGGCACGAAGGCGTCAGCCCCCGGCCCGCGGGCCCGGAGCCTGGCCAGCAGGTGGCCGCAGCCCGACGTGGCCAGGTCCCGCAGGCGGCCCGCGAGGGCCTGCTCCTGGCGCCACAGGTCCTGGGGCACCCAGAGGCCGGGGTGGGGGTGCAGCCACGCGGGCTCCGTGGGCGCCGAGCCACCCGCGCGGCGGCGGCGGCGCTTGGGCGGGGGTGGCTCGGCGCCGGCGCAGCGGGCGCAGCCGCCCACGGAGCCCCCCGCGCCGAGCCCCCAGAGGTCACTTAGCACGGGCTCCAGCACGGCCGGCGTGACGTGCGGCTTGAGCGCGTACGCGTGCTCGCCGGCGGGCTCGCACCAGTCCTCGCACCACAGCGAGCCATCCGGCAGTAACAACTGCCGCAGCAGGTCGGAGAAGCCGGGGAAGAGGTGGCGGCCGTGTTCCGAGCGGCGGTCGAGGTTCGGCAGCAGCTCGTCCACCAGCGCCTGGGCAGAGGGTGGGCAGGCCGTGAGTTGGAAACACGAGCTCTTGCGCACGGCGAGGGTCAGGCGCAGCCAGTAATGGACGAGCACGAGGCGCCGGCCCGCGGGCCCGAGCCCCGCCGCCAGGCGGGCCCGGAGCAGCCGGCCCAGGCGCTGGAAGTGGGCCGGGGTCAGCGCCGGGCCGTCTAGTGCGCCCGGCAGCAGCAGGTCCCCGTCGAAGAAGTAGCGCGGGTCCGTGCCCCCCGGCGGCGAGTCCAGCAACGCAGCGAGCCAGCGGCGCCTGGTCCGCCGCCGGCTGCGCCACAGCCACTCGGCGCGGGGCCCGAATAAGAACAGGAAGGGGGCCCAGCGGCCGTCCTCCAGCAAAAAGCGCAGCGCCCACCAGCCCGGCCAGGGCTGCCAGCGCCCGCGCGAGCGCCGCCTTGGGCGCGGAGGCGGCGTGGCCCAGGCGGCGCAGCGCGCGCGCCCGCTTGCAGGGGGTGCGCGGCACGACGGAGGGCGGCAGCTTCTGCCACAGCTTGGCCTCCTCGACCAGGGGCAGCACCTCGTCCCGGTCGTAATCGTACAGCCAGACGCCGGCGGAGCGCCCCCGGACGAAGCCGGCGGGGTGCAGCGAAAAGCTCACCAGGCCCTGGTGCACGGGGTCCGCCACGTTGCTGAGCCAGGCCCGCTGGTCTTGGCCGGGCCCGGTCAGCGACAGCACGACTCGCCCCTCCGCCGCCCGGCGGCCCCGCCGCGGCACCAGCCAGAGCAGGCTGCCGGGGGCGGGCTGGCGCGGGGCCGGGACCCACCACGACACACCCGCTTCCGCTTCCGCCGGGGCGCCGGGCGGGGCCGGGCCGCCCGGCGGGGGAGGCTGGCTCTCGGCCGCTGCCGGCGGCCGGGACATGTCTGATTGTCTCTTCGTCGCGGCCGGCCGGCACTCCCCCACGCGTGGTGGCCGGAGGGAGAAGAAGGCTGGGGGGGGGGGGGGGGGGACACCCCCCTTCCCCCCCCCCCCCCCCCCGCGGCACACGCGCTCTGGCGGGGGGCCCGCTGGCGGGAGGCGCGTGGGCGGGGGGCCCGTTGGCCCGTAGGCGGGGGGCCCGCTGGCGGGGGGGGGGGGGGGGGGGGGGGGGGGGCCGCTGGCGCGGGGAGGACGGCCTGCCCCCCGCAGGGCACCCCGCTCGGTACGGGGCGGCGGGCCCGGGCGCTGGCCCTGCAAAGAGCAGAGTGCGTCGGCCAGCACGGGGCTGCGCTGCGGCCCCCGCCGCTTGGGTGCAGCTGCGCTGTGGCTACCCGCGCTGTCAGCGCGCGGCGCCCCGTGCGCTGTACGAGTGCGGCTCGTGCGGTTGCCAGCTGTACTGTGGTTACTTGCACCAGGCCCTGCACTGGCACGAGCACCGCCGGCGGTGCTGGGCACGAGTAGCTGGCTTGGCCGGTCGCGTGGCACGAGTAGCCAGACTTTTCAGGTCGAGTGGCACGAGTGGCCAGACTTTTCGGGTCGGGTGGCACGAGTGGCCAGACTTTTCCTGCCGGGTGGCACGAGTGGCAGACTTTTCCGGTCGGGTGGCACGAGTGGCCAGACTTTCCGGTCGGGTAGATATACTCGTTTGGCCGGATATGGGCGCTGCCTTTTTGTTCTCCCTCTCCCTTCTCCCTTCTCCCCTCTCCCTTCTCCCTTCTCCTCTCTCCCTCCCCGCGCCCGAACATTGTCCCAGAGCCCCCCCCCCCCCTCCCTTTGCCCCTCCTTTCTTTTTTTTGTCGAGTCTTCTCAAAGTTAAAAGCCATGGCGTACAAATTGCTACTATGGCTAAGCAGCACCGTCTGGTGCGCACAAGCGTGCACAGCAGTGGCCGCCGCTCCTGATGATTTGGTGTTAGATCTACAAGTGGATGCGGTCGGTTCGGTGTGGACACTGCCCGCCGCTAGTTTTCTTGGGCAGTCGCCCGCGCGGCGCCGGCGGCTGGCAGAAACCTTGCAGGTCAGCTGGGGCGACGGCACACCCGTGTCAGTATGCGTAGCGCCCGGCCCGTGTACACACGTGTACGCAGCGCCCGGCGTCTTCTCAGTGATTATGAAGGGCACCGTAGCGGGCTGGGCCATGACGCCAACGTGGCATGATCAGTACACGAGCGGTGACGTGCGCTTGCTGAAGATTGAGCAGTGGGGTGGGCTGCAGCTGGACACTGGCAGCGGCTACCACTTCTACGGCGAAACACGGTTAGTGCAAATTCCGCCCCTCTGGCAGCTGGACACCTCGCAAGTCACGAGCTTCGCGTATAGCTTCGCAGGGCTAGCAGCTGCGACGTTCGACGTCTCGAGCATTAGGACACGGTGCGGCACAGGTCTGGCGCGGCGCTTTTGCAGACTCACCGCGGTTAGCGTTTGCGGACGTCAGCACCTGGAACATGTCGGCCGCTGTCGACACTGCTTACATGTTTGCCGGTACACAAACGCCGACGTAATCGGTGGCCTCGAGCGTTGGAATTTGTCGTTAGTCTCTAACGCGACAGGCATGTTCGCGCGGTCGGTAGTGAGCGCTGACCTGTCGCATTGGGCGTTGGACAGCCTGCAGGATGCACAGTCGATCCTACAGGGCGCGCCCCCGGCGCTGTTGCACGCGACGCGGGAGTCCTGCCTCGGCACCGCGGACCCGCCGCCAGCCTGTACGGTCTGGCTCCCGTCCGCCTCGGCCAGCCCGAGTGCGTCCGCGACCGCCTCGGCCAGCTCGAGTGCGTCCGAGACCGCCTCGGCCAGCCCGACCACGTCCGCAACCGCCTCGGCCAGTCCGACCAAGTCTGCGACCGCCTCGGCCAGCTCGAGTACGTCCGCGACGCCGACTGTGTCGATGACACCGACCGCGAGCAAGAGCCTCGGCGCCAGCGATAGTGTCACCGCGACCGTGTCAGTCTCCGGGAGTCGCAGCGCGTCCGACAGCCCGTCCGTCACGGAGTCTGCGTCCAGTAGCCAGTCGTCATCGACCTCCGCGTCCAGCAGCCATTCGTTATCGACCTCCGCGTCCGACAGTCCGTCGGCATCGACCTCCGCATCCGACAGTCCGTCGATATCCGAGCCCGCGTCCGGCAGTCCGTCGTTATCCGAGTCCGCCACCCGGTCCGTGTCCGCGACTGTGTCCGACAGTCCGTCGCCCACGTCCACCCCACTGACGACGGGAGCGCAGCAGTGCCAACAAGATTTGTGTGTGTGGGCCGAATGCGTCAACACGATCGGTGCAGCCGCGTGCCCTTGCTGGGCCACCTCGATCCCGACCACAGGCGGCTGCGCGCGGGATCTCGTGGTGCTGGAGTTCAGCTACGCCGGAAACAGCGACTCGCCGTACTGGGCCTTCAACAAGTCTAGCGGCGCCGGCACTGCACTGGGAGACACCGACCACGGTCGTTACTTGCTGCTGCGGTGCAGGTACGCGGAAGACACTGTCGCCGTAGTGCACGTGTTCGGGCAGCAGGTGGAGCTTAGGCCCTGGCTCACTTACAGCCTCAGCCTCATAGCCCGCAAAGAGCTCCCGGCAGCCAACGCCGGCATCCTGGAGATTTCGCTGGCCCTCGGCAATAGCGGTGGGGGCTTTGTGCTCAGGACGTGGGCTCTGGCCGGCTTCACCGACACCCTAGGAACGCTGGTGCTGCCTGAAATCACTGTGACCACCAGCGTGCGCTTCGACCGTGTCTTTCTCCGGTTTTTGGGGCCCTCGGCAAACCCCGACTCGGGCATCCAGCTCCTTGCTCTGCGGATCACGCGCACGAACGCCTGCGCAGCGTCCGTCAATTGCGGACAGTTCTCTTACGCTGTTCTCGGCGACGGCGAGTACAACTGCGTGAGCCCTACGCACACGCCCACGGCTTCTGTCACGCCCTCTGCTTCGCCCCTGGGGGGCGCCGAGCAATGCGCGCAAGAGGTGCACCCATGGGCCGAGTGCGTCAACGCAAACGGCTCGGCGGCGTGCGCTTGTTGGGACTCGGCCTTTCCGGCCGCGAGCGGCACGGGCTGTGCCCAGGACCTGGTGCTGCCCGAGATGAGCTACGCCTGCAACAGCGGCTCGCCGTACTGGACGTTCGAGAGCCGCAACTACAACGGCTTTGCGCAGGGCTACACCGACGAGGGCACGCAGCGCAGGTACGTGATGTTTGACTCCTCGTACACCACGGACACGGTGACGTTGGTGCACGCCTTTGGGCGCGAGGTGCTGCTCAAGCCGTGGCACACGTACGTTCGGCCGTGTGGGCGGGCACGCTGGAGCTGGCGGTCGCGCTCGGCCCCGCGGGCGCGCGCACGGTGCTGGCGGGGGGCGACGTGGACATCAGCAGCACCTCGAGCCTGCAGGCGTACACTGTCCCCGACTTCCTCGCGCCAACAGTCGTGCGCTTCGACAGAGTCCTGCTCAAGTTCTGGTCGCGGGCGTGGGAGGTCCGATCACGCCTGCAGCTGTTTGCGCTCGAGCTCAGGCACACCAACGCGTGCGCAGCGACCGTGGACTGCGGACAATTTTCCTGCACGGTGCACAGCGACGGCCGCTACGACTGCGTGAGCCCGTCGCCCACGCCCACGGTTTCCATCACGCCGACCGCGTCGCCTCCCGCGGGTGCGCTGCTGTGCGCGCAGAAGTTGTGCCCGTGGGCCGAGTGCGTCAACACCCTGGGCGCGGGCGCGTGCGCTTGTTGGGCTTCCGCCTTTCCCGCCGCTGACAACGGGCTGCGCGCGCGACTACGTGCTACATTGCTCGTGTGGGGCACGCAGTAGGCCCTGCACAGCGCGGTTGCCTCGGGCGCCGCGTCGGGCGGCGCGGATGCTACGCACGGCCCGTACGTGCGCCTGTACTCGGGCTACCCCGCCGACCCCGTGGCCGTTGTGCACACATTCTCGCGCGCCGTGGTACTGGAGCAGTGGCACGTGTACAGCCTGCAGCTGCGGGGCCTCAAGGTCGCCGGCTCGTGGGACACGGGCGTACTGCGGGTCTCGGTCGCGTTCGGAACGACGGGCCCCGCGCAGGCAATTGTGGACTGGACGGCGCTCGTCCTGACCGAAACCTCCACCTTGCAGGTACGCACGCTGCCCGACTTCCTGGCGCCGGTCGACATCCGCTTCGACCGGATGTTTCTGGAGTTCCGCGCCGCCACCAGCTACAGCTCCGAGGTACGGCTGTTCGCGCTGGAGCTGGACCACGTGAACTCCTGTCACAACGTGACGGACTGCGGACAGTTCTCCTGCGAGCTCCGCGACGACACCGCTTACGACTGCGTGAGCCCGTCGCCCACGCCCACTGTTTCCATCACGCCGACCGCGTCGCCCCTGGCGGGCGCGCTGCAGTGCGCCCAGCAGCTGTGCCCGTGGGCCGAGTGCGTCAACGTGAACGGCGCGGGTGCGTGCGCTTGTTGGGACTCGGCGTTCCCCGCTGGCGGAACGGGCTGCGCGCGCGACTACGTACTAGTACAGTCGTTCGTGTGGGGCACGCACTGGCTGCTGCTCAGCCAAGTCGCCACGGGTGCCGCGGGGGGCGGCACGGACGCAGCACGCGGGTCCTACGTACGCTTGATTTCGGGCTACCCGAACGACCCCGTGGCCGTGGTGCACATGTTATCGCGCGCAGTTACCTTGCAGCAATGGCACTCGTACCGCCTGCGCTTGTGGGGGCTCAAGGTCAGCGGTTCGTGGGACACGGGCGTGCTAAAGGTGTCGGTCGCGCTGGGCGAGGGTCCGGCGCAGACAATTGTGGACTGGACCGCAGTAGGCCTGACCGACACCGCGACGCTGCAGGCCCGGACACTGCCCGACTTCCTGGCGCCGGTAGATATCGTCTTCGACTGGCTCATTCTCGAGTTCCGCGCCGCCACCGGGAGAGTTGCTGATTGGATTCATGCAATTCAATAGGGTGAATACATTAATTGATTGCCGGTCAGGTTTAATGCACTACGGAAGTAATGATGACGACGCGGAGGATATGGTGAGGGGCCGGTCAGAGGTTCCTCTCTTCCATACGGATACTTACGCGGTGTCATACACTAAGCACGGCACGGACGGCGTCGGTGACCCACATGCAATTGCGCGAAGCGCAAGGGTGCAGATGGTCATACCGAAGCCATATCAACACCCGGCGTTGGACAATTATTATAAGGATTTCCAACCCGAGTACCGCGGGCTTGCGGGAAAGGCTAGGAAGGTTGTTCGACCTTGGGAAAAGGCAACGGTGGAGGACTTAACTCAGGGCCGGTCGGCTCAGATTATGGCTTGCACCATGGAAGAACATAATATGAAGGTGGAGGCAGGAATGGGCGGGTTCAGGGATGGAAAGAAGGGGCCTTATGTGTTCCTTCAGAACCAGTACTGCTTCCATGCAAAGGCATCACGGGCCAATATGCCGTTGTTGAACCGTTGATGTCGATGTGGGTGTCAACGGGGGGAATGGAGGACGAAATTTTGGATTTTGTGGGGGACATGATGTGGGGTGACAAACCTCTTTGTCCGCGGAATTCCGGAGAGACAATGAAGTGGCTCACGAAGTATTTCGCAGGTGATAAACCGTTCTCTATTGTCTTACCGTTCCATGACAACGCACTATGGGCGGATGAGGTTTTGGACCGGATCGCGGATCACCCAATCCCGGTGCCATCTAGGAAGCAACATTTGGTGATTGCATGTAGATTGGGCACTAGGGAACAGGGGTTGGCATATAGAAACTCACTTAAAGGGTGTGACCTTCAGAAGGTGCGGGAACAAGCGTTCACGTGCTTCACAGGGTTTTACACGAAAAGGGCGCCTATCCAGTATGCGTTGATTCTGGATCGGATGGCGAACCTTGGGAAATGGGATGAGTTTTCGGAAGTCAAGTACCATCAGAAAGTGGAAATGCCCTCCGAGGATGGCCTGGTGGAGGATGCGTGGTCGGACATGGCTGAGACACCCGAACTTAGGGATCGGAAGGACGCCCAGTCATGGGAGGATAAAATTGCTCGGATGCGGGCGGATTGGAAAGGAAAAAGAAAAAAATCTTGAGAGCCTTCAGAAGGTGATGGCTAAGGAAAAGGAGATCTTTGATCCGCCTAGGCCGGGGACGGTCAAGCATTTTGAGGCCCGTCTCAGGAAGATTCCGGGGATGAATATCACGCATGCCTCTAGGAGGTCTGTCCTGGGCCGTAAGGAGGAAAGTATTGCCCAGGAGAAGGCGGAGGAGTTACAAGCAGATGATTTCACAAAGTTTTCGGACTCCCCGATTTCGTCGCATGTACGCATGGTTCCAAAGCCGGATGGAGCGCTGAGGTTTTGTGTGAATTACTATCGGGCTAACAAAATCATCGAGGGTGAGCGGTACCCGCTGCCCAAGATCGATGACTGTATGCGCAAGTTAAAACACGCAAAATTTTACTCGGTATTGGACCTCAAGAATGGGTTCTGGCAGATCCCGCTCAGCAGAAAGAGCAGGTGGCTTACAGCGTTTGTAGTGGGAATGACGCTATACCAATCGAAGGTATTGCCGATGGGTCTGAGGAACTCACCGGGCATATTTCAGGCAGCGATGCAGAAAATGCTCAGACGCCAGTTTGAGGATAAACGGGCAGGTGAGTTTATGGAGAAATATGGACAGAAGGCGGAGGATTACGCTTTCTGTTACATAGATGATATTATTATCTACTCCAATACCATGGAGGAACACCTGGCCCATATACAGGATGTTTTCCGACGGGTGAGAGAGTTTGGTCTCAAGGTGAACTTGGACAGTAGCGATTGCGGCTAAGAAGAGGGATGCTGTGGAAGGCATTAAGCGGCCTCAGACGCGGTCGGAGTTGTTCTCCTTCATTGCGCTTGCGCAATATTACAGTCAGTTCTTTCCGAATTGGTCGGAGACGGTCAAACCGTTAAGAGAGCTGTACTTGAAAGGCGACATGCGAGAGTGGACGCCTAAACAGGAGGAGACGTTCGAGTTCATTGAGGAAATGTTGACTCGTGATCCCAAGTATAACAAGGATTGCATCTTGATGATGCCGGATGTGGATAAGCAGTATGTGCTGGACACCGATGCGTCTAAGTATGCGATCGGGGCGGTCCTACAGCAATACGACGACAAAGGGGTCTTACGGCCGATCATGTACTTGAGCCGGAAGCTCAACAGGGCGGAACAGAACTACTGTACAAGGCAGAGGGAAGCCTTGGCGGTGGTTTGGTCGTTTATAAGACTCAGGGAATACTTGTGAGGGTCACGGGATATCGTGGTAAGAACGGACCACCAGAACCTTATGTGGTTGATGACGAACGATTGCACGGGCAGGCTGGCCAGGTGGCAGGCTTTGCTATCGTGTTATGACTTCACCGTCAAGTACATTCCCGGCAAGAAGAATATTGTGGCCGACTCTTTGTCAAGAGTCAATTACTCAACTCCATCCGCATGTCTGGCTGCGATGCAGCAGATGGACGAGTTTGAGGACTTGGCATTGAGGACGGATCAAAAGGATATCTTGCCGGCGAACATGATCTTCAATGCCAATAAGGCTCCGGGGACTAGCAGGAAAGAGCCTAGGGTGATGGAGGCAAAGAAGGGGGAATATAGGAAGGTCATGATGACTCAGTTGGAACGGGGGGTTGGCCAAACAGAGTGCTGTACGGAGCATTTTGTAGAGGAGGCCGTGCAACGCCTGAAGGAATACGAGGCCGATAAAGCCGCTATTCTGGATGAGGATAAGGCGGAGCATGAGTGCTATTGTTGCCAGGGGCACGCGGCACCGGCCGTCCGAACCTACATGGAAGACCCGGGCGTGGAAACGGCTCCAGAGCCGGAGGTGCCTCTACAGAGCCGTTGGGGGCTTCGGAGGGGTCGGGGCCGGATTCCAGACCTCAAGTGGGAATCCAGGTAGAGGACGGTACAGTGCGTCGGTGGAAGCATGGAGGCAATGTCAGAGGGCCGATGATGAGTACAAGGACTTGATCCAGTACTTTTTGGCGGGGGATGAGTTGACGGAGAAGATCCGATCACAGCTCAAGACTCTGGCATGGAGGAATGGCCTCCTGTGGTACACAGGCAAGGCACCGGAGACGGCCAAGAACCCGGAAAAGTGGGTCTTATGGGTCCCAGCCAAACTGAGGCAGATGATCTACGTAGCGTCCACGTAGTCCCGTTGGTTAATCACCTGGGGGTACAGAGGACGCAGTGGATTTTCAAAAGGCGATTCTGGTGGGAAGGGATGGATAAGTTCATTAAGAAGAGGGTCAAGGGCTGCACGACCTGTCAGATGAACAAGAAAAACCCAGTGGAAGGGAAAATCCCAGTTGGGAAATTTACACTGCTGGAAAGGCTCTTTGAGTTCCTGCATGTGGACCACGTGGGGCCGTTGCCGCCGGTGGGGCCGGCGAAGGATAAGTTCTTGATGACGGTCATTGATAGGGCGAGCAATTACGTCTGGGCGATACCAGTGCCGGACACTACGGCGGAGACGACAGCCAGGGAGCTGATCGATCGGATCCTATGTGTGGTAGGGGTCCCCAAGACGATTTGCTCAGATAAGGGGCCAGCCTTTGACAATGAGCAGATGGAAAGGCTCGCGAAGTATTACGGGGTCCACTGGCAGTACGTTACACCGTACAATTCGAGGGCTAATGGCAAGATCGAGCGGGTACATAGGCCGCTCAAGTCGGCCCTAAGGACCTACTGCAAGAAGAGTCAGCTCTTGTGGAGGGAGGTGGTCCCAAGCTTTGTGTTCGCTATGAACGCGATGCCATCGAAAGCTCTTGGAGCGGGGGCGGAATGTAGATCTCCGTATCAGGTGGTGTACGGGCAGGAGCCGGTGATGCCCCAACACTTGGTATATCAGGATGCACCTGCGCTTGCGCTGGACGAGGATGAGCTCTGGGGGAGTACGTATGCGGGTCTCAATGGAGGCCATGCAAGCGGTGCGACAAGCAAGGCTGGCGGAACAGACTCGCCAGCTAAGTAAAGAACCCTTGGAGCAGGACTTGTCTATGGTAACGTACAAGCCAGGGGACATCGTCATGTTGTACTACCCACAGGTTCCGAAGGGCATATCATCGAAGATGTTTGTGCACTGGAAGGGGCCCTATCAGATGGTGCAGCAGACAGGGCCGTTTAACTATCGGATAAGAGGCAGGGGGGAGAACAAGATTGTTAATGTTCGACGCCTCATTAAGTACGATCCGTTCTTAATGGAAAACGAGACGCTCCAGGAAGCGCTCGTCAGGGAAAAGGGAGAGTTTCAAGACCCTCCTAAGTTGGTAACGGATAAGGAACCCGATGGTGGAAAGCCCGGGGACCGGAAGGGCCAGGGGGAGAGGAAGGCACGGGTCCCTGAAGAGGGCGTCGGCCGGGGAAGCTCCAAAGGGCCTGAGGTCGCGGGAAGGGATCAGATGCGAGTCGCAAGCCACCCACAGAGGCGGCGAAGCGGGCGGCGGATAATGATCTGATTTACTCGGAACCAGGAGTTAGACCGGGGAAGCGTAGGAAAACGGAAATGCAGGCGGAGCCGGAGGAGCCTATTGAGCCCTCGCAGGTGGATGTCAAGCACAAGTTATGGAAGGATGAACTGGGTTCTGGATCAGTTCTATCTTGTCAGACCCCCAACTAGATTCGTTGCAAAAGGGGATGAACTGGGTTCTGAATCAGTTCTATCTTGTCAGACCCCCAACTAGATTCGTTGCAAAAGGGGACAAGGATACTCTTTTTGTGATAAAGGCAGTGGGACAGGCGAAGGACTCGAGGAAGATTCGATAGTCGGAAAGTGCGCTTAAGAACCTTCCGCCTATGCTGCAGTTCTACCGGTCTTGGGATAAGGATACGGTGGAGAACCGGATGTACCGCGAGTATGTCCCGGTGTGGTGGAATGCTGCAAATAGGGAAGTATGAAATGCCAAGATAGATCCGGCCTCACGGAAGGCGGACAGGGATCACGAGGCATGGACCATATCAGCGTGGCCGAGGGGAGTGTTGGATTGCCCCTTCGAGTTACACGATGGGCACATTCCGCAAAAGTTTTGGGACATGCTCAAACAGAGCGGGGTGGACTTAAGGCTAATCGGGGGTGCACACGCGACCGAAACGGTGCGGGGGAAGAAGCACCCGAGCCAGCAGGGAGGAAACATCTGGAAGGGGTGAAGAAAGAAGGAATTGGAATTCGGGTCGGGGAAAAGGGAAGTTGGGCGCACATTGACCATAGAGTGTGGGAAATTTAGACTGGGGGTCCTACTCAACATTAAAACTTTACGGACACGGTACGGGAGAGGAACTCGGCGAGAAGGCCATCGTCGTTTTAAGGGTTGGACTTTGGGGTTCGGTCAATTCGGACTTCGGGGCCAGGCACCATTCACATTTGATGGATTAGACAGGGTCTGATTGGTGGTCGGTCAGACTAGGGGACTGTGACTTCGGAAATCGCGCGCGTAGGGGGATGAAGACATGAACTGGTCGAGTGCCAGATTCACGATCTTCGGACAACATTAAGCCTTGGAGCTTAGCCCACATGAAGCACAGACCTATAATGCGGTGGGTGGCTCTTGATAAGATTTGATCAGGGGTCGAGCTGAGGTGGCTCTTGGAATGGTGGACAGTCGGCTGGGATTCCCCAAAAAGCCGGTGCTGACGAGATTATACGAGATGTAGTCTCCGTTGGTATTACTCCAGAGTTGAGATCCGAACGATCTCAAAGGAGGGGGAAGGGGTGCTATGTAACACCCACGGTATACTACATCGTTTATACGCTATTAGGGTTTACGGGAATGTACTCGTGGAAGTAATTTCTTGTTATTAAATGTATTTTAAGATGAATTCTTATTACATTTCCGGTTCTGATTAATACATCCGGTTTTAACGTGGTTTTAGGATATGGAATATGAGAAGAAAGCTGGGATGCTTGGATCTCAAAACCTACATCTAACACGTAACCGTTTACCAGAGTGGAGAAAGGTTTTCAGGATGCAGATTACATGATTATGTAGCATCCATATTGAATAATCTCCCACATTAATAGCGTTGACCCGATCCTTCTACATCATATGTAGTAACCGTTTGAAGTTTTGGAAAAAGGTCACGGAAATTCCGTGAAATTTTGCCTTTTTTCCCGTGACTGGGAGTTTATGGCTAAATAAGGGAAATTGCACTTATGGGTTGTTGTTTGGGGTATGTTTTGGCATTTGTGCAGGTTACGGACGTAACGAAACGTGTCAGTTGACCCTGTCAAAGGGACACTCCGTTTTTAACGGTTTTTCCCTCTGAGGGTTCAGACTTGTGACTTCCCTTTCTACTTTAGAAGTGGAGGTTAGTTCTGAATCAGTTGTGTTCAACGTTATTATTAAATTCCTTTTTATTATTGAGCTCCTAAGGGTAAGACCTCCGGTCATATTACATAATGACCTAATACCGGTGGATATACCGGTATACCGTGACGCTAGATAAGTTAATATTTACCGGTTACGTAGTTTACTGTCTATGTGCCTGACACTGGATGCCGGCCGGCATCAATTTCAAGTCACTTTCAAGTTCAATAAAAAATTAATGATAATATTCAAAAATTTTAGTAAAATTAATATTAAATCTTTCATTTCATATAGTACTGACGACATTCAAGAGAAAAAAAACAAGTTTTTCGATTTTGGTTGGAATTTTAATTTTGGTTGGAATTTTGATTTTGGTTGGAAATTTGAAAGTTTCAAATTAACTGCTATATTCGTCCGCAAAATATCGTAAATTTTCGAAATGTTACCGTTAAATTGGAAAATTTTGAATTTTTGCTACAAAAATGAAAAAGTGACACAAAATTAAAATTCCAACCAAAATAGAAAAACTATTTTTTTTCCTCTTGAATGTCGTCAGTAACATTAAAATCAATAAAAATTTAATATTAATACCGTTGAATTATTAATATTTATTACCGCTCGGTCAGGCTCCGTATCCTCACCCTTAGGAAGTGGGAGAGTAATTAGTCATAGCTGCCCTTAATATTAATTCTAATTACTAGTCATATTGACATTTCTGGTACTGGTGGCTACCTTTTTAGGTATTACCTATTTCAGTCATGTCATTACCAGTGAGTACGAACGTTACTGTCCTTTTTTGATTTCTGTGGCGGGATCGTGTCTGTTGATTGAATCCAATCATTGAATAAGTAAATATTTGAACTGGTATACTGAGGGACCGTGCTTACTGGGGGACGCCCTAGTTTGATCCTGAGCCACTACAACTTGCCCGGTGGAGTCCAGATCCCTTAAGGGTTATGAGCCTTGAGCGTTGAACACCCTGAAGCGCAAACCAGAAAAGAGGCTAGCTGGATCCAAGACCCTTCAGGCCAGAAGGGCAACCGCGGGATAGATAGTGCCACACCTTGCGTGGCACAGAACAGGGAAGCATACTGCTTACCTGAGGGGGAGTGCACAACAAAATACTTACGCCATCTAGGTGCCATCTGGGCGATCTGGGGCTCGGGAAAAGGGATTAACTGGGAAAAGAGAAAAGGAAGGGATCGTGGACAACGTCGGTGGACACTGAAGCACCGCGGGCTTTCTACCCAGGGAAAAGGGGAGTGAGTGCTGGTGAGCACAGACCAACAGGAAAAAAGGGGAGACTTGGACTGACATATCGTCAAGCAAGCTAACTGGTACACTGCAGTCCCGCTAGTAGAGGAAAGGTACCAACTCACGACAGTGAAGAGGAGGGGAAACGTAACACAAGGGGAAAATAATGAAGAAGCATACGATGCCGGAAAAAAACAATTCAAGGAATGGAGAAGAGCTGTTTTGCTGAGACTGGGGGAGAAAGGTTTAGAGGGAGCCCTCAAACCTGTAAATGAACATTATCGCATGGTTCATGAAGAACATATTACTGCATTGCAGTCTAGAGGGAAGGATGTGCCTAAATATATGTGGCTGTGGGAGGAGTTGTATGGGGATGGGGAAAAAGAAAAAGAGAATGAGGAAGAGGAGAGAGGGAGGTGACGAGAAAAGAAAGGGAGGAGACAGAAATGAGATCACCATTAACCATGAAGCAAAGCACACTCAGCATTGCTGATAAGAGGACGAGCGTGAGGCTGAAAGAGGCTGTGGAAAGACTTAGGAAGGCAAGTGAGGTGAGGGGGAGTATGTTAGCTTCACCCTCAGCACAAGAATCAGTTGAGGCTGAAGAAAAGGCAGCCCAAGAGAGAGCTATCACTGAGAAAGAGAAGTTAGCGAGGGAGGAGAACAATAAGATGGCTCATAGATATGAAGGGAGTGTGAAGGCAGAGGTGACGAAGCAAAGGAAGAGAGCGTTTTTGTTTGTGTATGGGAGATTGACGGGTAAGGCGAGGAGAAGAATGAGTGACTTGGTGAGGGATGATTCGCCTGACTTTGGGCAAAATGTGAATGGGATATGGATAGATTGGTGCAGAGGTTTGGGGAGGTGAGTGCAGAGGATGTGCAGGATAGAGTGACTGCGTTGCATAAATGGAAGCTGAGGGAGAATGAGGACTATGCACCTCAGTTTGATGAGTTGGCGAGTTTAGTGGAGGAGTTAGAGATGAAGGGGCATGGAACCAATGACCTCACATTTGAAACGATCATAACTTGTGGCGAGAGCTTTGAAAGACTCTTGTTATGCTTCTGAAAGCGTGAGAACAGATTGGAGTACCTGGTTGAGTACCTTTTCAGTGAGTAAGAAGCAACACAAGTGGACTTTCGAACACTGGTGGGGGGAGGTTCAAGAGAAAGCACCAGACATAGATAGGACCAAGGAGAGGGAGAGGAGGGAAGGGAAGGGAGAAGGAAAGAAGAAAGAAGGAGGTTCAATTGCTTATGCTGCTAAGGCAAGCACTGAGAAGGTGTGTGTGTTCTTTCAGAGTGCGAGAGGGTGCTTGAAAGGGAAGGCATGCAACTTTAAGCACATAGAGGGAGTCATGCATGGGGAATGTTTTGTCTTTGAGAGGACAGGGGGGTGCAAGTATGAGGATAAGTGTAAGTTCAAGCACACAAAAGAAAAGGGACGAGAAGAAAGAAGAAAGTATCTAAGTGCATGGACATAGAGTTACCAATTGGTAACAGCGCGTTGCCAATTGGTAATTTTGTTACGCAAATACGGAAATATTGTGAATAAGAAAAAAAAAAACGTTGCCAATTGGCAACCAAAATTGCCAATTGACAACCAAAATTGCGAATTGGCAATTTCATGCACTTAAACAAAAGAGGAGACGAAGACTAGTAGTATAATATCCTTTTTTTAATACCATTTTTTCGTGCCCTCAAAATGGCTATTTAAAAAAGGATTGGCTCTCCTATTGCTAGTTTGAACTTTCAATACGAAGCAACAAAACAGCAAAATAAAAAAACGAAAATTTTGATGAATACGAAAAAGAAAAATAAAGAAATCTCTCTTGCTCTTAATCTCGCTTTTAAATAAAAATAAAAATCAAGCAAAATTTTTTTCCGCTTTACTTTTACTTTTAAATAAAAACAAAATCAATCCCCCCCCCCCCCCAAGAGCACACGTTGTTTTTCGAAGTAGTCTAACAGGAAACATATTGTAAAAGAAAAACGAATTTACGACCACTGCGACACTGCGACACTGCGACACTGCGACGCCGCGACGTCGCGCTGTCGCAAAGACATATTCACGGGAATAAAATCACATACCGCCACCACCTTAAGTTGAATTAAAAAAATAATTCAACTTATTCTATAAATCCAATATTACCTTAGCCTTTTTTTCTCGCTTACTACTCCTGATATTCTCTGGTTGAATGTCTTCCCTCTTAAGTAATTCTTTTGTCTTTTTTTCTTTAATAACTTCTTTGGTCTGCTCCTTTATATCTTTTTCTTCATCAACAGGTTTATCAAAATCAGTTTTTAATAAATCACGGGGGCTTACCAACTCATCGTTATTTAATATGATTTTAAACCCTTTCCTTCCTTTGACTTTATAAATAATTTTGCTGAAAGTCTTTCCGCCCTTTGAAAAAACATTCCTTTTATTTTCTTTTCTTACATTATCGCCAACATTGAATTCATTAATTAAATTATCACGTGTTATTGTCTGTTTATTTTTGTCTCTTCTAGCAAAGACATCTACTGGTTTGGCTTGTATCCCTCTATGGACTTTATGATTGTAAGCATTAACCAAGTCTTGAATATAACTTACCCAGTCAAAATTTCTATTAGTTTCAAATAAAAGGTCTAACCACCTTCTAATACTTCTTATCACTCTATCAACAACCGCAAGTGCTCTATGGTCGCCAACTTCAACGACATCGTGTTTAATTCCATTTTCAATAAAATAATCACGAGTAGCACCTTTATATTCTCCTCCGCTGTCAGTTGTAATTGACTTTGGTTTATAAGGTATAGATTTCAAAGCATAATATACTTCTTTCGCTGTTTTATTTTTTAGCGGAATGATTATTAAAAATCGGCTATGACAATCTATCCAAACGAGCATCCAAGCATAGCCCTTATTGCCTTTCTTATCTTTTATCTTACTCATATCCGCCAAGTCTAAGAAAACTTGGTCTAATGGTTTATCTACCCATATCGTGTTCCATATTTTCGGGTTTTTCTTTTGGTGGTGTATTTCAAGGGAATTGTGTGCTTATGGTCTAAATCGGGCATTATATAGTTAAAATTTTAAGAAACATTTTTCAATATCATTATTTTTTTCTTTCTTATTTACCTTTTCAGATTGATTATAAACATTAACGGATATATTTGACTTTTTACCCTTCCCTTTCTTTGGCTTTGGCATCTCTTCTTCACTTTCACTCTCACTACTTTCACTCTCCTCTTGTTCAACCACTGGTTTCTTTTTTTGCTTCACCCTCTTACTCTCTGCTTTCGCTCTCTTGATTTTCATTTTCGCCATCTTTTCTGCGAGTATGTCAGTAAAGTCAATTTCATCCTCGCTATCGCTAACTTCTTGCTCTGGCTCCTCGTCATTGTCTCTTTCATTAAGTATGTCATTGGCGAGTTTCTTATTTTCTATCTCTGCGATTTTTTGCTCCATATCGGTTTCTTCTTCCTTGACGGCGGTGCGGTATTGTTGTAAAACCTTCTTCGCATGCTCCATTTTTCTTTGTTTAGCCTTCTCCTTTATTCCTTCAACCGCCTTATTCCAATTTTCCTTTGAAGCCTCGGGGCTCGGCATATAAACTATTTTTCAATACAATAGTTTTTAATACAAAGATATATTATTCTTAGTATTATTTTTTTAATTAAATAATTATCGTTATATAATATGTCGCAATATAAATCACTCTTGGGCTTGTCAGAAATCGCCGTTGATAGTCTAGACATAAAAAACTTAGACCTTACCAACACAAACATAGTGGGCTTATACACAGATAGGGTGCCAGAAGATGCTGACCCCGTAAATCTTTATTTTACTAATAGCCGATTTGATGCGAGGTTGGCTTTAAAATCAACGACCGACTTAAAAGAAGGCACTAATCTATACTATACTGATGGTAGGTTTGATGCGCGACTAACTACTAAATCAACCACTAACTTAACCGAAGGAACCAATCTATACTACACCACAGCAAGGGCTAATACAGATTTTGACACAAGGATAGCAACTAAATCAATAGATGCTTTAAGTGATGTAATCATAACAGGCACCCCCGCTGATAATCAACTTCTTATTTACAGCACTGGGCAATGGAGAAATGTTGCTTCACCTTTTCTTAGATTGGATGGTCTCGCTATGATGTTTGGAGATTTAAATATGGGGGGTTTTAATGTAGCAAATGTCGGTAATGTTGATGGCGTTGATGTTTCGGCTCTTGATAGTTCTGTGGTAAAACTAACAGGAGACCAAACCATAACAGGGAATAAAACATTTACTACTTATGTGGCCGTAAAAGACTCAAATCCATTAAACACTGGCAAGTTATTCTTCAATTACAACAATAATATGGGTTCTATTTATTCGTCGGAGGCAGGTGGTGCGACGGGCTATCCACTAACTATTGTAGGCTCGTCCATACTTTTTGCTCCAACAACAGGGGGTGGAATGACATTAACAAATAATGTTTTAAATTTTAACAGCACAACAGCAATCAGCGGACTGCCCGCACCATTCTATGACGGCGATGCTTCAACAAAAGCATACACTGATACTAAACTAGCAAAGGACGGCACAACGGCTATGACGGGCAGTTTAAATATGGGTGGATTTTCAATAACAAATGTAAATTTGGTTGATGGTATTGATGTTTCGGCTATTGATACCGCAGTCGTCAAACTAACAGGAGACCAAACCATAGCAGGAACCAAAACATTCAGCAACATAATAAATGCTAGTGCGGGGATTGATATGAAAAGCCAAAGTATAACAAATGTTAATCTTGTTGATGGTGTTGATGTTTCTACTCTTGATACTTCGGTCGTAAAACTGACAGGAGACCAATCCATAGCAGGGAATAAAAAATTTACTTCAACAATAGAAGTGCGAGGTGCTACTGCTCCAGCCGCTTTTGATGGTATCGGTATCGCCTTTGATACGGCGACAAATATAGGAGAGATTGTGGCACAAAAAATAGCAACTGCGGGCTATTATCCAATACAAATAACAGGGTCATATGTTGATTTATATGCGGGGGATAATGTAATAGCAACAGCAACGGGCACGACACTATCTTTAAACAACAGAAAAATAACAAACTTAGCCACACCAACAGCAACAACGGACGGGGCGAATAAAAGTTATGTGGATACATTAGACGGGCAAAATGTGAAACTAACAGGAAACCAAACCATAGCAGGAATTAAGACATATAGCAGTGGTCTGGAAATAACAGGAAATTCAACGAATGCGACAACAAAAGGAACATTCGTGGTTTTTAACTCCACAGCCAATATCGGGTCAATTGCTAGTTTGGATATGAAAACTGCAACATATTACAACTTTGAAATTTCTGCGAAAAAAATAAGTTTTATTATTGACGGGACGATTGTTGGTTGGGTAAATGCTTCTGGGTTAGATTGTAATAGTAGCAAAATAGTGAACCTTGGAACTCCAACATTATCAACGGACGGAGCAACAAAAGGATATGCGGACACATTGGACGGGCAAAATGTAAAACTAACAGGCGACCAAACAATAACAGGAATTAAGATATTTAATGG
Organism: Paulinella micropora; assembly: GCA_019918135.1. Classification (NCBI taxonomy): domain Eukaryota; phylum Cercozoa; class Imbricatea; order Euglyphida; family Paulinellidae; genus Paulinella; species Paulinella micropora. Next base: position 133,079 of record WBZZ01006968.1, on the reverse strand, counting down.
AAGTAGAAATGATGTAAGGGCACTAAATTTGTTAAGCCAAGCCGATTTCAATAATGTGGATATCATTAATGGTGGAAATATAACATATAATGGGGCGAGGATATTAAACCAAAACGGAGGAGATATATTCTTTTCACAGACAACGGGTGATTATCAGTATTTCTTATTTACTCTAAATACTGCTTCAAGTGGAACCACGAACCAAAGAGGTTATGTATTTACGAATGTAGCATCTGATGTAAAAGGGGCGGGACTTTATATTTCAAAACTTTTGGATAATAAAAGTGCTTCGTCAGACATTGTCCGTTTTAACAATGCTGGTGGTATGCGGTTCTATGGTGCTTTGGATATGAACAGCAACAACATAACGAGTGGCGGAACAATAACAGGAACAACAATTACTTCAACCGCGGGTATATCAACAACAACCGCAACTGCGAGTGGATTAATAACGGCAAATGCGGGTATATCAACAACGACACTAACCGCAAGCGGATTATTAACAGCGACAGGAGGTTCAAGCATAGTTATACAAGGAAATACTAATGGAGGTAATACAAGAGGAATATTTTTGTGGGACACTGGCAACACCAGTTATGGCATTTATATGGCTTCAAATGGAGGAGCCACAAATACTAGAAGTCTAGCGGGAGGGTCTGCGGTTGCAGGCAACGATTTCACTTCTTTTGCCGTTAGATTTAGGGTAAGTAATGCTTCAACCGACGGATTTATATGGGAGAACTCTTCCGAACAATTGTTAATGTCATTAAACGGGGCAAATGGCACTTTATGGACAAAAGGGTTACTAACGGCTAGTGCGGGTGTATCAACAACAACATTAACAACGAGCGATAAAATAACAACAGCACTAGGTAAGCCGATAATCATAGGCAACTCAACGAAAGGAGTAGGAGCGACAGGTGGTTTAGAAATATACGGAACGGCGAGTAATGTCGCAGGAGCACACTTACAAGCAATAACAACGGCGGATGCTTATCCAACATTTCAATTATTGAATTGGGCACACGACAATGTCAATTTAAGTTTTGATGCTTATTTTGATGGCACGAACTGGAAATCATCTTCTGCGACATCTAACTTTCTAATTCAAAAAGGTGTAAAACTCGCTTTTTATTATAATTCAGGAACAGCGGTTGGAAACAATATATCTTACACTGAGGCGATTAATATTAATACGTCGGGAGAGTTAGTTTTACCAACAGCATCCAGCGGTAATTTATTAATACGAAAAAGACCCGCTTCTACTAATGACCCGCAACTATTTTTTAAATCGGGAGGATATACGAATTATGCTTCAATTGTTTCTTCAACTGGTTTGCTTCATGCTTGGACTACTTCAAACTCTACTACTGGTGAGCCATCAGGCAGTTATAATTATATTCCGCTTAATGGTGCTTGGACAAACTCATCGGACAGGAGGCTAAAATCAGATATTAAAACATTAGACTGCGGTGATTGTTGCGATAAACTAATGAAAATAAATTGTTGTTCATATTATTGGAAATCAGATGAGAAGAAAGAAAAAAAAGGCCACGGATTTATTGCGGACGAAGTCAAAAAAGTATTTCCTGAATTTGTATCTGAAAGTGGAATGAAAGCAGAGGATGGAGAAGGCTACCTTGAAGGCATAACATATACAAGTTTTATACCGATATTGGTAAGCGGATTTCAACATATGGCGGATAAGGTAGTTAATTTAGAAAAAGAAAATAAAACTTTACTCAATATATTACAAGATTTAACCAATCAACTAGCAGAAATAAGAGCCGTTGTATATCCAACCAATGGCTAATAATACAACCAGACTTCACAGACCCCCACCTATTATGGATATGGATAATCTCGGACATGTAAATCTCCGACACGTCGGAAATAGGGATAGTGAATTAACTCCCGAGTTAAAATCCCGTGTTCTTGAAGTAGAACTAAAGACTGAGGAAAAAAAAGTAGAGCATGAATTGGAAGATAACTGGTCGTGCTGTTGTATGAAAAACAGACCGACAGACAGCCGACTTATTAAATACTTATTTCAAATGGGTATCATTATCTCCATTATAACCCTTTGTATCGTAAGGCTATCTGAAAAGAACTTACCTTGTGAGGTTGCTAATACTTATGTCGGTATTTTAACACTTTTGATTGGGATATGCCTTCCATCACCTTCTTCAAAGAAATGAACATTCATAGGTATGTATTTTATACCACATAGCATCCAATGTTGAATTTTCATGAAAATTCAACATATCGCACATTAAAGGCAGGGCTTCATCAAAACTAATACACCAATCTGACATGGGCTTATACACACATTTAAATTTAGTATCTATACCCTTTTGAATACAATAAACACAACTAATATTCTTTTTTTCGCTTACCCGAGAGTAAAAGTCGCAGGCACTCCGCGAAAATATTTTGATTATTAAAAAGTTTATGAGTAGTAATATAACCATGACTGACTATAAATATCAGCGGATTATTTTTCTGAGCAATGATTTTGTGGGGAGTAAATCATTTAACAAAAATATTCAAATGTCATTCACACCGACAAAAATGAATGTTAAGTTTATTCACTATTACAACGACCACACTGAAACCAAAACCAGAATTCTTTATATGGATAGAACTGGAATTATCGGAACATTTGCGGACAGCACCACAGCAAACATTTCAAACCTCAGTTATAATTTGGGTAATATCGGATGGACTGACGGACAATATACATTTAAAGTCCTTGAAACAGACAGCGGAAATATTGACACAGGAAATTTAGCGGGAAGAATTGTTGTGTGCTTAGAGTTTCTTGCTTAATAATGATATTTATCAACTACACTCTCGTTGCTACCGCAACTCCCGTTTGTTGATAAACATCGAACACCGATTTATTTTAAACCATAAAGAAAAAACGATGTTTTAGAATAAGAGAGAGTGCGACAGCACGAAGCGCAATTCTAAAATATCATGCAAAAGATTAACAATGTCAAGGTGAAGCCAGTAAAACAAGAGGGTGATGGAAATAAAAAAGCAAAAGGTTATAAATTATTTAATGAGCCGTATTCCAACATATTTCTACTTGCTAGAAAGAAGAGCGGGAAAACAACAGCACTCTTTGAAATACTGAAACGGACAACAGACAAAAAAACCCGTATTGTCATTATCGCTTCAACAATTCACAAGGACTACATTTATAAAGCAATGGTAAAGCACTTTAAGAACAGAGGCAACCCAATGGCAATTTATACCTTTCTCAAATCAGACGGGAATCTCCGACGTGTCGGAGATAGTGTCATAGACTATGAACTAGACAAACTGAACAGGCAGGATGAAGAGCACGAAGGAGAAGTAAAACAGGATGATAAAGAACCGAAATATCTCCAACATGTTGGAGATAAGGAGAAACCACAGTTTCTTTATTTCGGAAAAGAAAAGAAACAGACAAATGAAGCACCGAAAGAAAGACCGAGCAAGTATATTTCGCCAGAGGTTGTTTTTGTTTTGGACGATTTAGGAAGTGGATTAAGAGACAAGTCCGTAAGCGATTTGTTAAAAAAGAACAGACACTATAAATCAAAGGTTATTATGTCTAGTCAGTATTTGAACAACCTACGGCCAGAAGCCATAAAGCAGTTAGATTATTTATTAATCTTTCCAGCCCAATCTCAGGACAAAATGGAACTCGTGTATAAACACTTAGACTTATCTTTTGACTTTGATTACTTTCTTCAAAAGTATCACGAGGCAACAAAAGAGAGATTTAACTTTTTATATGTTTCAAGTGTTGATGATGAGTTAAGAAAAAACTTTGCTTATCGGTTAAAGTAAAAAAAATTTAGAATTAATTATTTTTTTATATAGTATATGGTAGTAAAAACAACTCGTGTTGAAGTTATTCCAACAATCGGCAAACGAACTATTAACTCAAGCACAATGGCTGGAGGTAAAAAGAAGTCTGGTCGCAAGAAGAAGCAAGGAGGCAAGGGGCAGGCTGGCGGAAAAATTAACTGGGCAAAGGTTGGGAAAACGGCAATGGCAGTGAATAAATTTCTTCGTGATAACAAGATTATTTCAAAGACTGCGAATGCCCTTGGTGATGTCGGAGTACCATATGCATCTCGTATCGGGTCTACTGCCGCGAAACTTGGATATGGTAGGCAGAGCGGACGTGGTGCCTTAAAGTTTTGAAAAGATAATTGTTTGAAATTATGTATAAATATTTTTTTGTTTTATATAATGAAAACGAAGAAACAGAAATTAAGACCCCCGCGGGTTTATAGAAACAAAAGCGGGAAGCCGTATATTATCCAGAAGGGTAAAAAATATTATCTTAATTTTGGCAAGAAAACAAATGATATGAGCACACTTCAAATCGTTAAACTTTTTATGAAATACTTAAGCAGACCAAAATCTCCGACACGTCGGAGATTGGAAGCAAAGCGGACACCTAAGCGAAAAGAAGATAATCTCCGACATGTCGGAGATAAGAGGAAAGTCCAAAGCCTATCTGAAATTGAACAAAATACTAGAACAGCCATTAATGACCACTTAGACAAACTTAAGAAGGAGAAATACGAAAAGATTGATGAGATAGACCAAAAAGAGAAAAAAGCACAGGCGGATGCTGAAGAAGAAAAGAAGAGGCAAGAAAGAAAAGACATAGCCGATGCTAAGGAAAGGCAGGATGAGTTAGCAAGGATACACCGCAATGAACTATCCGATATCAAGGAACGACAAGAACAAAAAGACAGAGAACTAAGAAGGGAGCAAAAACTCATAGAGGATTTACAATTCGAACAGCAAAGGAACCAAAGATTGGCTATTATGCCACCGCCACAGCAGTATCAATATATCATGCCACAACAACAGGGACAACCACAAGCCCCACCACAACAGGGACAACCACAAGCACCATATCTCCAACGTGTTGGAGATATTCCACAAGCACCAGCCTTACCTGATTTAGGAGATGAAGCACCATTGAAAACAAAAGAGCAATATGAGGAAGAAAAAAAGCAAAAGCAGAAAGATATTGAAACACTGAAATTAGCAGGATATACAGATAAATTCATTAAAAAGATGAGTCTCAAAGACTTACAAAAAGCCAGTCAAGATATTCAGATGGCTATAGCCACAGCGACATCTTTAGAAGAACAGAAAAAGTTAGCAGAAGAATATAAAGAAAAACTTGAAAAGGAAAAAAAGAAAGTGGAAGAAAAGGGTAAGCATCTTGAAAATTTACAAATTAATCAATTTTTAATCTCTGGATTTTCAAAAACTTATCACCCAACCATTACCATAAAAGAGTTAGCACATGCTTTAAAAAAGAGACTAGATAGTGATGGTCATAACAAATTAAATTACAAAGACACTTCAAATTGGATAATTAACATGATTAAAAGGTTTAATATTGATGTTGGAAGTGAGGTGAAAAACGTAAAAAGAAAAGTGGCGGATTATGCTAGATATGAAGAGTATATGGGTATTACTGAACAAAAAGGTAGTGGAGCGAAGACATTAAATGAATTAATTGATAAGGTATTTTCAATAGCGAAAATAAAAAAATACTTAGCCCGCAAAGATTGGAAACACACAATGAACAAACATGATTTTGTAAATACTCTAACTAACAAAATGACAATAGACCCAAATGTAGATAAACAAGTTTCAGCGGATTTAAATGTTGATGAAGGGATGCCCCAACCGCTACCCCCATATCTCCAACGAGTTGGAGATATTCCACCAGAGCCAGCAGTGGATACGACTACACCGCCAGACCGAACACCACAGCAACCAGAGGCAGAGCAAGAGCAACAGCAACCAGAGCCAGAGCCACAGCCAGAGCAAGTCCCATTACAAGGTGAGGGTCGCGGTTTAATGACTTATGAAATAGATGACATAATGAAAAAATATGGATGGTATCTCGGAGCAATAGCCAGTGATGAAATCTACAAACTAAATCCAGAAAAAAGAAAGCGATACGGATTTATTATTAATTTGGACAATCACAAACAAGCGGGGTCTCATTGGATTGCTATATGGGTAAGTCTAGATAAAGACAGGAGTGTTGAAGTGTATGACCCATTAGCACTTTACCAACCAACGGAAGACTTTCAGCAACAAATGAAAAGGCTAATAGATAAAAGCCACCCCGATAGTTATTTGTTAATGAAGGTTAATCAAGTAAAACAACAATCCAACACCTCAGACACGTGCGGTTGGCATAGTATGAGATTTTTAATGGAGCGGGCGAAAGGCAACCGATTTAAGTTTGCTAGCGGATATACAGACTTAAAAGAAGAAGAAGCGGAGAAATTAAAAGCACAGAATGGATATGGTAATTTTGATACTTTTATTTGAAATATTATTTGTATGATATATAATGGATTACAAAGGGGGCAGGTCAAGTGGTATCTATTACATAAATAGTAAAAACAGAATAACAGGCACAGATAGCGACTTTACACACGAAATAAACTTAAAATCACTGGACAATCCCACACATTGTAAAATTCTTCATATCTATGTGCCGAAGTCGTATTACTCCGTAGCCTCTCCATATAATACTTTTACATTATCTGAAGACGGGTATGAGGCTTTAATTACGATACCTGAGGGAAACTACACAATGAACAATCTAAAAAATAAGTTGTCGGAGATACTAACCGCAGACAGCCCAAATAATTATACTTATGTTGTATCCAGTAATAATACCAACATAGAACCAGAAGATGGCAAATTAACATTCAGTGTGTCAGAGAATAAAGGTATTCAACCGCGGTTTATATTTGATAATGATACCCGTATTCACGAAGTAATGGGTTTTGATAGAAATTCCACATATTTCTTTGCCAATGATTTTATTAAATCACCAAATGTAATTATTCTAACTGGCGAAAAAACTCTGTATCTTCAATCGGACTTAGTTGGTGAAGGTGATAATCATGTGCTTCAAGAAATATACACAGCAAACGAAATTCCTTTCGGCTCTGTCATTTATGATGGAAGCGGGTCTGAGTATGGAAAAAAAAAAGCGCTAGTTCAAACAATGTGTTTAGGTTTTACTTGACGGACGAAAACGACCAAGCAATTAATCTTAATGGTTTGGGTATTGTTATGACAATATTGGTTTATCGTGAAACTAATTATTTTAGTTTATTTAATTCATTCTTCAATCTGTTGAAATCCAGATATTCATAAATCCGCACTTTCATTGTCATTCTCGTGCGGTTTATGAACATCGATTGTAAGTTAATATCAATTATTTATTTTTTTTCACAAAATAAAATAGATGTTTTAGAATAAACGATAGTGCGAAGCACGAAGTGAAATTCTAAAATATCAAAAGAAAAAAATGCCTGTCCAATACGGAGGAGAACTAGTCCATCAGACTAAGGAACTGCTCACTGGTAAGTATGAATTGAACAAACTTACTGCCCGTGAAGGGTCTGCGAATGTTGCACTTACTACTGCTGGTGGTATGGAAAGCACCTTTGAAATCCCTACCCGCCCTTTGAACCTTGCGAGGTCAGTATTGCGATTTACTTACACTCCTGCTGCTGCAGGTGCTGACCATTACAATCGTATTTATATGGATTGTCTGAGTATGATTAAAACTATTGAACTGCGAAGCCGAAGCGGGCAGTATCTGTGTAATCTTCAACATGTAGGCAACTACACAAAGGTTATATGGAAACCTGAAATTAAGTATGAAAAATTTATGGCACTTGAAAACCACGGGTCTTATGATGACGACAAGAAAACAGGTAATTCTGGTGCTATGCTTCAAAAGTGTAATGCTGGAAAGATTGTTGTAGGAACTAGAGCACAAAGGCGAGCAATTGATACCGCAGCAGCCTACGATACTGTAAGAGATGCTATTCAAGCATACTACAAAGTGCCTAGTGTAAATGCTCGTCGCCACGATGATACAGCTCTCGCTGATAGCACTGCTGGAACCTATAGCCTTGTTGATGTTGAATATGAGGAGGCTAAGTATTTCGAAGGCGGGAGTTATGACTCCGCTACTCCTGCTATCAGTGTTAAGTTTCCTTTGGGTATGCTGTTTGGAACTATTTTTGAATTGGATAAGACTATTGGGTTTAATGAAATTTTGGATTTGAGAATTGTGTGGGAGAGCACTATGCGAACTTCATTCTACGGCACTGACGAAAGTTCTATTTCCACTGGGGCGACGGCTACCGCTGTTGGTGCTACTATTTCTAACTTGAATTTGTTTCTTGCTGTTGAAACTGACCCTAATGTCATTCTGGGGGTTCAACAAAAGATTGCTGGTGAAGGCTTTCCTTTTAAGATTGAATACCCCATTGCTTGGAAGCAGAACCTTTCATCGTCAAGCCAAAATTTCGTAATAAAAATGAACCGATCGCAGGGTGAAAGAATTCGCCGTATCTATACATCCGCCTTTCACAACACTGAGAGTGCTAATACTTCCTTTGATAATAGCGACTTTCCTACTGGTTATGCGGCGGGACCGCCAGTCGTAAAGGCTCAGGGGTCTAAAATTCAGACATATTACACAACCCTTGACGGAAGTCGTATTCAACAATTTGACATTGACACTTCAAATAATGAAGACTATATGATCCTCAAGGATAAGTTGAAGGGTAGTGCCATTTTGAATTCTAATGTGTATCATTACAACTGGTTCCATGTTGATACTTGGGACAATAACCGCCCGCTGTGTGATAAGGATACTGACGGGTATGAGGTGAGCGGTCTGAGCCTTGACACCGAGAGGCGATATGAGTTCGTTTCATCCACTGCGGGAAACAATCTCAATCACTACACGTTCGCCATTCTTCAGCGAAGTGTGCTTGTGAAGGGAATTGAAATTTTGATGTCGTAAGAGGCGATTATTAATTTTGTTAGTTAATTTATTTTTTATTATTAATATATAATGTCCCACCAACGAAATTTGGTAGCACAAAATCCTAAAGGAGAGTTCATTAACCTAAAAGTAGGATATGATGGACACATTGATAATATGAAGACAGCCTTCGGCGAAACAACAACTGCGCAATTAACACCAGTATTACAAGAAATCTTTCCATATACCATTAATACTAGGATATGGACAAAAACAGAAACAAAATCGTCAGTGTCATTTTTGAATAATATGGCTGAATTGAAAACTTAAGCAAATGCGACGGCAGATGCTGGATTAGTAAGTAAAAGGAGAATAAAATATAGAACTGGAACGGGTGTCCTTGCCCGCTTTACTGCTCTATGGACAACGGATGATACAAAAGATTACTATTCATTTATTGGAATAGGAAATGACCTTAACGATGGATTTTATTTTTACAAAAATCAAGCAGGAATGAATATCGCGCATATTAAAGGAGGTGTTGCAGTTTATATCGACCAAGAAGACTGGGACGACCCTTGCGATGGAACTTCTGCTGTGCCGAACTTAGACTGGAGTAAAGGAAATGTATTTCAAATTCAATTTCAGTATCTCGGGTTTGGTGCTATTAAGTTTTCAATTGAAAATCCAGAGACTGGTGAATTTCAATTAGTTCATATGATTGAGTATGCGAATGCAAATACTGGTGTAAGCCTGCGAAATACAACATTACCTTTTACGGCAGTAATGAGAAATGATGCGGCGGTTGGAATACAAATTCTTAAAACGGCGAGTGCTAGTTTATTCATTGAGGGGTCAAATACTATTAATACAAGTATTACAAATACTGCGGAAGGAGACGAAAAAACGAGCACCACTGAAAGCCCCATTTTAAGTATCAGGAATAAAGCACTATTCAATAATAGCCTCACCAACTATTCAAATGTCTTTCCTTCCTTGGTAAGTATTACAAATGAAGATACTAAGTCAAATGTCGTCAGAATGGTATTGAATGGGACACTAACAGGGGCTGGTTTTGCTGATGTTGATGCCACAACTTCAATCGTAGATACAGACACAAAAGCAACCGCTATCGCTAACGGAACGACAATTTTTAAGATTTATGTAAATGCCACCTCAACTCAACAGATTAATCTCAGAACATACGATATTCAATTAACACCGAACGATGTTTTGACATTCACACAGAAGGCTGTGACGGCAGGTGCTGGTAGTAATATTAATGTTATCGCTAACTTTATTGAAGACCACTAGATATTTACAAATCCGCACTTTCGCTACGCTTTCGTGCGGTTTGTAAACATCGAAACCAGACAAAAAAAATTAAAACGGGAGGCGATGTTTGAAAAACACACGGGAGCGTTAGCGGGAGTGTGGATTTTCAAATATCAATCATAAATATTTTTTACCGCATCTTTGTTATTAAAATAAGGTTGTTGAATTAAATATTCAAGGTATGGTTTGTCAATCTTAGCGACATCTTCAATTTTCATTTTTTTATACTTACCATATTGAAGAAAAATGTCTGCTTCGTGTTGTTGTTCTTCTTTCTTTGCAATTTCTTCACCCACATTCATTTTAATCTCTGTAATTCCAGTTTCTTTCAAGTCAGTCTCCTTAAAAGGTGTGCTCTGCTCTTCGTCCAACACGCTTTCTAATGGAATAACGACTTTCACATTATCATCTCTTGGTTTATATTGCTCATAGAAAGAAACAATGTCGGGTTTAGTCCATTTAATAGTGGGTTTCTTAACTTCGCTGTCAATATTCCACTTTTCAATTTCATTCAAGTAGTCCTGCTTGGTGCTCAGGTCGGTCATTGATATATATACTACAAAATAATTTTATTGTAAATATTTTTTTACTTCTGCCTTAATGTCGGTGAATTTATCAAACCAAGGCTGTTTCATAACCCATTCAAGGTATGGCTTATCAATAACCGCTATATCTTGAATTTTTTTACCTTTATACTTACCAAATGGAAAAGTATCCTTTGGCTTGCCCGCCCGTGCCTTTTCAATCATTTGGATTTCGTCAGTAATTATCTTTTTAACATCGGTAAGAGAAAATGTTTCTTTTTTATTTTCAATAGAGAGTTTCTCAAACTTCTCGCATAGTCTGGTGAGGGCGGTCATTGGTGTATATAGACTGACGAAAATTTTTTATGGAAAAAATTAATTAATTAATTGATATTTTAGAATTGCTCTCTCGTTTCTAATGTCTTTGGTATCCGTAAGGAATACTATCATTTTCATTGATAAACTCCCGACCTTGCCATTTATTATCATTAACTTTCTTTTTTATGTTTGTAGTATGAACTATGCTAAAATGGTTAATATTTTGCTGTTTGCTATTTCGTGATAAATGAATTTTCTTCATTTGAAAATCTCTAACATTTTCAATGCTTTCGCCTAAATCCATCTTTTCATATACTTCTGGATTTAACCCCTTTGAATTCAACCCCTTACCTCTAAGGTGGTAGTATCTCTTTTTTACTCCATCGTTTTCGTAGCATTCAATTATATGAACTCCTTTGTCTTTATGTTTTAAGTCATTCTTGGTAAGGTAAGGGAGAAATGCTTCATTCGTTGTAAATTCTAACATATACAATTTAGGAGCAATCCATATTCCTCTTATTATCTTACAGCAATCTCCTAAGTCATCCGTTATTCCTCCGAGAGATTTATCACCAAGCCTTTTGATTAGTTTGGCGAACCTAACATGCAACACTAAACTATCGGTATCGGTGTAATAGAAGTCGGCTTCTATGTCTTTATTTGGATTAGCCTCTTTTATGTATTTATACATAATTCGCCTGCTATATGCTAGAATGAAAGCCCCGTAATGAGAAGGTTTGGTTATGCTCTCTTCAATTATTACTTCATTTCTGGGCATTCCAGATACGTGCCAAAGTTTGTTCCCGTCTTTATCTTTGAATTCAACCACATCAGATATATAATTTTTCGTCCAAAATTTCCAATACTCCTCATTTGATTTAATATATTCTGCTTCTGTTGGGATAGGTCGTTGTATCATCTTTCCGTATAACGAATTCATAAATAGTTTGGCTAGTAAATATTGCGGTGTGCCTTTTTCGCTATTTTCTTTCGCCTTAAACATTTCCAGTATGTATTCTTTGAAAACTGGTTCGGCCTCCTCTGTATAGTAGCCTTTATGAATTGTTATATCGTAGCCTTCCTTAATCATATCTTCAATATCAACACTTGTGAGCCATTGGTCTTTCATATCCGCTAAATTCCACTTTAATGAGCCCATTTTATTTCTCTGCCCTATTCTTGAATGTAATATGTCTTTTGGTGAGATATAATCAACATTGTAAATACCGATTGGAAGATTATTATAATCAAATGGTGCGATAGCCTGTTTAATTTCTCCAACCATAAATAAATTAAGCATCGCTGTTGGGTATAAAGATACGACATCCGCATCAACTAAATAATCGGTTAATTCGTCAAATGTGATTTTTCCCGCTAAGTAGTCCTTGTATTGTTTTGAAACAAATCTTTTTTTGCTTGGATATGTTCTTGCTCCGATAACCGCTTTTCTAAATGACTTTTCTTGTTCAATAGTTGGAAGCCTTACATCGTGCTTACCATCAATCATTTTCTTCCAGATATTGAAAGCGAGGCTTGAAGTTGAAATGTATGAAGTTAAATTCACTGAGTGTTTTTCAAATATCTCTGTGTTTATTTTGTCATATAACTCTTTTAACCCCATAACATCACACTTCAAATATTCAAGACACTTATTTCTTAATTCTTCGCTCATTTTTTCCCATTCTGTGGCTTGGTCGTGGTCAAAATCTCCTTTAAGAGTTTTACATTTCATATTTTCTAAGTTTTCTTTTAGAGTTCCCTGAGTATGCTTACACATATCCCACATTTTAATATTTTCAAATTGTAAAGAGATTATTGAGCCGTTATTAATCATATGTGATTTTGGTTTAATGCCTCTTCTTATTAATTCCTGTTTAATGAAGTAGTGGTCAAAGTTCGCTCCATTAAATCCATTCACATATAAAATCGGCGGTTCTTCATCTTTGTTTCTTTTCTTTCTTACTCCTGCTACTTTCTTGACTGGATTATGTAGTTGTTTGTTTGCCCATTCAACTGCTAACTTCTTTCCTCTCTCTAGAAGTGTATCAAGAAATTTAGAAATACTATCTTTACCAGCAAAGTATTTAAATCCTTCCGTCCCTTGAGTATATCCGACTATATAGCAGTCGTGAATATCAAAGCCTTCAGCAAGTGTGTTATTTCTAAAAGTTTCAAGGTCGTAATGAAGGAGTTCGTCTTTATTATTATATTTTCTTTATGCTCCTTCGTTATTAAATGTCTCTTTCCATTCTTTAATATTTCTCTATTCACATAATTTATGATTTTTGGATTACAAGTGTGCTTTTTGATGTATTTCTTTAAACATTGTTCGCATTTTTGTTTATATCTTTTAGTTAATCCAAAATAGTGGTTATTCTCTAAGTAAATCATAATGTCCGCTTCTTCTCCGATGTTGTTTGTGCTTATAGTTTCTCTTGTTAAGGCGTTTGTTATTTCATATGTCTTTCCTTCTTTTATCAAAGTATTAAGGATTTTTACGGCGGTAGAGAATGGTATGGGGCAATCATTAGAAAGATTGAATTTCTCTCTAATATCATTACATCTTTTTCTGTTAATAAGTGGCATATTAAGAAGGTCTTTACAGAGAAAGAATAAACAATTATTATTCTTGCTAGCGGGAGATATCAATATGTTTTCATCAGATATTGTTTTTTTACATTTGTTTCTTCCTTCATAACAACCGCCTCCGTTTTCTTGAACTACTACTACCTTAGCATATTCAATAATTCGGTCATAACCTAATCCAGATGCTTCAATATTGCTTATGTTAAACTCATTCAACATTTCAATAAAATCGTCATAGTTTTTTATTTGAAAAGAATTAAATGTTTTCTTTTTATAATATCTATTTAATTCTTCGTGGTCTGTTATATATGTTATAGTGATATGAACATCCGCATATCCTGTCATACCATTTCTTTTCGCATCCAATAGTATAGGAATTAGAACCTCTCGCTCTAATGCATCAGTATCATAAAAGTTTATGTCTAATCCTTGCTTCTCGTATGTAAGAGAGTTTAATCTATTGTCTCGCCTAGATTTTAACTCTACTACTTTAAATTCCCTTTTGTTTTCTCTGGTTTCTGTTTTCCTCAAATTCGCCCTTACCTTCGCTAGTTCTACATTTTCCTTCGTCGGTCTGGGTGGTAATGGTGGTGGCATTACTTTTATATTAGTGAGGATATAAAAATAATGGAAATAAATTAAATTGTTTTACTTTTTTATATATATTATATTGTCTTACCTTTAATATGAAATTCATAACTCATAAGTTGAAATAGCACAATTCAACTTAGGCGAAAAAAATCATTTTTGTTTTTTTCGTTTTTTGTTTTTTGTTTTATATTCCTATCTTCGACGCGTCGGAGATTGCCTTCATTTCTTCATATTCCTTAAGTTTTCTGTTTCGCTCTTTTAATTGCTCCTTTCTTTTTTGATTAATTTCATCCTTATTTCTTTTGTAATATGCTAGCGCCTTTTCGGAGTTAGCCTTTCGCTTGTCCTCAGGTGTGAGATATTTCTTGTGTCTCCCCATATCTATATTATAAGTAATATAATTTATTTCTTTAAATGGTTTTACATTTTATTATTTAATACAATCATCACCCTTAATTTAAGTTGTCTTATTGCTTCTTCACATATTTCCCATTTGTGAATATTCAACATCGTTGGAGCCTCTAATGCCTTGTTTCTCTGTTCATTCCAAAACTTAAAGGCTTTACTATATCGTTGAAGCGTTTCTCTTCTAGTGTATTTCTTAATCCTTCTATCGCCTGCTAATGCTTCTGGAAAATGTAAGTTGTATAGTTCTTTCAATTCCTTGTCCGCTTGTATCATTATAGAAGACATATTATATAAGTAATAATATTTATTTCTTTAAATGGTTTTACATTTTATTTTTATAACATTATTATAGCAAATCACGAGTGATTTTTATAATATCTTTCCATGTCGTCATTTCTACGAATTATACGAATAACTTTATGTCCTCCTATCATAACCTCTTCTTTCTCTGCGAAGTAGTCTCTATGAAAGTCTGATTTTTCGTGTTGATATTTTCCATATATACCTATTACCTTACCACATACACATGTGTATTTCTGCTTTCTTCTTTCCTTTACATATTCCGCTCTCTTCTGTTTTCCGAGTTGTTTGTAATCAGTATTCCTATTATCTTCTTCATATTTTGCTAAGACTTCTTTTTCGTAAAATTCTTTTGCTCGTTGTTCTGCTTCTTCCTTCGTTCTCTTGTTATTTATTCCTATTGCTTTCTCCTTCGTTATTCTATCCTCTCTCCAAACTATTACAACCTTATTTTTTTAAAACTGTATTCCTCCTTTCGTAATCTTTCTTAGATTGTTCGTATTCATTGTATATTAACCTATTTTTTTATTGCTTAAATGATAATTTAAAAAATAGGAATTGTTAAAAAGAGAAGACATTCAACCAGAGAATATCAGGAGTAGTAAGCGAGAAAAAAAGGCTAAGGTAATATTGGATTTATAGAATAAGTTGAATTATTTTTTTAATTCAACTTAAGGTGGTGGCGGTATGTGATTTTATTCCCGTGAATATGTCTTTGCGACAGCGCGACGTCGCGGCGTCGCAGTGTCGCAGTGTCGCAGTGTCGCAGTGGTCGTAAATTCGTTTTTCTTTTACAATATGTTTCCTGTTAGACTACTTCGAAAAACAACGTGTGCTCTTGGGGGGGGGGGGGGATTGATTTTGTTTTTATTTAAAAGTAAAAGTAAAGCGGAAAAAAATTTTGCTTGATTTTTATTTTTATTTAAAAGCGAGATTAAGAGCAAGAGAGATTTCTTTATTTTTCTTTTTCGTATTCATCAAAATTTTCGTTTTTTTATTTTGCTGTTTTGTTGCTTCGTATTGAAAGTTCAAACTAGCAATAGGAGAGCCAATCCTTTTTTAAATAGCCATTTTGAGGGCACGAAAAAATGGTATTAAAAAAAGGATATTATACTACTAAGACTCAAGTTGCTTTAACTGTCGAGAGAAAGGGCAAGTTGCTGCTGAGTGTACGAAAGAGTGTGCGAAGTGATCATCCTATGACTAATTGTAAGATGATAGAAGGAGAGGAGAGGAAGAAAGCGAAAGAAAGAGGGAAGAAGGATGAAAGCTCTAGTGACTCGGAGGGAGAAGAAGGAGTGAAGAAGAAGGAGAAAAAGAAGAAGAATGACATAAGTAAGGCGATGAGCTTACTGAACAAGAGGAAGTATAAGCTGTGCCCTGAAGAAGATGCCAGGAGCAGACAGTGAGAGTGAGAGTGAGGAGGAGAGGCCAGGGAAGGCCTACATGCTAAAAGGCGTTGGCACTGCGGTGAAGAAGGAGTTGGAGGGGGAGTTTGCCGTTAACATGAAGGCGGCACAGCGGTTCTGCGAACAACTATTGGACCCATCGGACGAGGACGAGGACGAGATGGAGAAGGAGAAAGGAGGGGAAGTCAACAAGGGGCTCGGATGGGCGAAAGAGGAAAAGCAAATTAACCCTTAACAGGTTTCAATCCCCAAAAGTGGCTTCAATCCCCAAAAGTGGTTTGAATTTTTGAGTTGAATAAAAACATAAATACCAATCGAAACAAGCTGTACTACGCTGCAAATTTAATATTTACGTGTTGGGGAAGCTATCTGTGAAAACCAGAATGTCATAGCTTTTCTAGAAGTGACTTAAATATGAAACTGAAACCAGGCACCAACCACTTTTTTTCACGAATTTTTGTTGCATTTTTTACATAGCGGGGACTTTTTTTTTTTTTTTCAATATCATGTCTGCGCACCAAGAGCTTCTCACAGTCCGTGTGCGTCTTCCGGTCAGGGAATTTGGTGAGGCTTATGCCAAACAAAAATGGCCTGATGACTGGAAGACGAGGGAGATTGAGGGTACTGTTTCTCGACAGTATGGTCGTACAAAAGACAAGTTTTGGATGAAGTGGGGTGCGGAGGATGAAGACGATTCCATGATGATTGCTTCGGAGATTATCAAATACAGAATTGAAGGGAGTGGCTCTGCCGATAACGGCATACTTGGGCAAGGCCAGGAAATCGACGGAGATGCCAAAAATGCAATAAATGCTGGGTAGACTTGTTTTTCTTGAACCTCGAATTTTTCTTGTGATGTCGAATGGTTTCTCTGCGTGTTTGCAGTGAGGACGGCTTGATACCCAGCGACCCTGATGACGATGACTATATGTACCTATCCCTACCTGGTTTCAGCTATTTTGTGCAATTTGCTTCTGTTTTGTTGTCGGCCAAGGACGATGCTGGAAGTATAGTAGATTTCTGTACTTCCATACATGCATCGGCGTTGGCTGTCAGTATTCCTTACTGTACTGTTTTCCAACAGACCGCCAGAGTCGGGGGATGAGTCGGGTAGTTCAATCGATGAAGAGGATCAAAAAGAAGGAGATATGGACAACAAACGAGCCCCTCATCCCAGCGACTCACTTGTCAGTGACGATGATGTCGAAGAAGATGAGGGGTCTGGTGAAGACGAGGAGGAGGATCCGGCACTAGAAATTGACGAAGGCGATAGCCTACCTGCCAGTGAGTTCAAAGATGTCAAAGAATGGAAGGTGGGTGTTGCACCTCCTCGTGTGCTTCCGGCATTCGAAGGGCAGTCCAGGGCATCACTTTCTGTGCGTTCCCCCGACCTCCTCAGTATGGTGGATATTTTCTTTATGTTCTTACCCACGCAATTCTGGCAGAATGTCACAAGAAACACCAACAAGTATGCAACCTGGAAACGTAATCTCAACCCCTCAGAGCGTCAGCGGCCTTGGGTACCCGTGACACTATCTGACATACTTTCATTTTTGGCGATCCTTATAATGATGGGGGTGATGGGGTTGCCTGCTGAAACAGATTATTGGATTTGCGCTGTGTCAGACTTCTGGCATTGGCCAGACCTTGCAAGCATCATGGGGTACGTGAGGTATCAGAATATCAAACGTTATTTTCATCTCACTGACCCCCGTCTGGCAGCTCCCCGTGACTCCCCTCAGTATGACAAACTTTTCAATGTTCGAGTCTTTATTGAGAGTATACAAAAAAATTTTCCTAGGCTGTGGGAATTGGGTCAGTGGGTGTCAATCGACGAGGGAATGATCCCTTTTAAAGGGCGTACCTACCTCAGGCAATACTTACCGAAAAAACCCATCAAATGGGGATTCAAACTGTTTGCTCTGTGCTGTTCAGTAACAGGCTATTTTTATACGCTGCTTTGTTATGAGGGTGAGGGAACGGTGCAGGACGATTCTGGGCACGGAATGACGTATGCAGTTGTTATGAAGCTTTTAGACCTAGCCGGCATCGACCAAAGCGGCAGGATCATCGCTTTAGATAGGTTTTACACAGGGCTGCAGTTGTTTTTTGACTGAGTCCTAAAGAGGGGCATCAACTGCATTGTCACTGTTGTCAAACCCAGGCTGAGGGCGGCAAAGGAGCTACTGGACGAAGTCAAGAAGAATAGTGACCGGGGCACGTCCGCAATGGCCACTTGGAGTCATAACGGAGTCACTATGCATGCTGTTGCTTGGAAAGACACCCAGGTGGTTTATTTTTTGTCAACGGTGTTGGGGGGTACCATGAGCCACGTCGAAAGGAGGCTGCATGGGGGGGGGGGGGGGGGTGGAGCTACGGTTCCAGTGAATTGTTTTGAAATTTGCAAGACATACACTCAGCACATGGGCGGCGTTGATACAGGCGATCAGTTACGACTTCGTTACGGAGTTGAGAAGGCGGTAAGATTCAACAAGCCTTGGTTCAAGTTATTTGCGGGTTTGTTAGATGTTGCGGTTACAAACACAACTATCATCTACAAACAGTTTCATGAAGAAAAAACACGCAAAGACATGCTCAAGGAACTTATTGAGGGTTTGGTGTCTTATGCGGGGCTTTTTGGATGTTCTAGGAGCGCAGCGAGGGGCAAGCGTGTGATATGCCCTGGCCATTTGGTAAGTCTTACAAACGAGGCGAGTGATGGTAAGCGCGGCGCGGGTAAGCGGAAATCGGTTTGTTGTGCGGTGTGTGCTAGTAATGGAATCCGCAAGCATACCAGTGCTTATTGCAGCGATTGTCGCTATTTTTTTTGCCGAACTGGAGAATGTTTTCCGTGGCACACAGTCAATCATTTCGTTCCATCTGGGAAATGTAAGAGGCAGCCGTTGTGACAGTGATTGTCAAGGTTTTATTAGTTATTAAAGAACGGTTTTTTTACACAATTAGCTTCCACCGGGTTTAATTCAATTGAATTTAATAATATAACTGTCAAAAACCACAAATAGGCATTAAAAAACTTGAAATTGGGTCGGATCCCCAAACGTGGCTTTAGATCCCCAAAAGTGGCAAACCGGTTAAGGGTTAAAGAGGTGGGGGCATATGTAGGTTCTCCTATGGGCAAGTGGTCTTTAGCATAATAAACATAGATCTGTTAAACTTTATTATATGAAAATTGTGCATTTCAAAACTATAAGTAAAAACATTTAATTTAATGAAAGAATTATTGAAAAATAGTAAAAACTGACTTCAAACCAATCGATTTCCCGTCGCCCACCACTTTTTCCCAACTAATTTGCGCCACCCTGACCAGGAAAAACTGGCCACCCTGCCACCTCAAAAATGGTGGCTTGTGATGACCAAAAATCAGAGTCAGTTTTCATATGTTCCCTGTATGCTCTTTAATAAATTCTTATATAATGTCTTTCTGTGTATGCTTATAATTAAATGTACAAAGTTTTTTTTACAAAAGGTAACCTTAAGCCTGCAAACAAACCTGCCAAAATCAGCAAAAGTAGGGCGTAAGGCCCTCACTCATTTTTTTTTAAAATTAAAATACAACGCCGGCACAAGTACAGAAAGTGAAGGAAATCAAAGAGACTATTTAATAAAAACAGTGGAAAATGAAAATCTGTAAAGATCTCACCCACGATTTTTTTAGCCTGTCTGGAGCCAAGAACCGATCACCAACAGCAGGGTTACAAAGAAAGGAGCAGGAGTTGAACATATACAAAACAAAGACTATGTGCTTTTGAATAGGTTCAGCACATAACATTCCAAGAAAAACACACAGAATACATATATGAGCGATACAGGACAAGTGCAAAAAAGTGCTTCAGGGAAGAAAGAACAACACATGCTGCAGATAAGTTAACAACACGCCATTTTGTAGACATCATGGACACAGCATTTGGAAAGACTGTACAAGACCACGGGACGTGAAAATATGTATGAGAAATACACAAAAAAAAACACACAAAACCTTCTCTAGATATGACTTTTACCAATCTCGATCCCGCAAAAACCGTCAAATAAAAAAAAAATTTAGTGTGGCCTTCATTTCAAAGGCTACGTATGTCGATAGGCCTGTTTGATCAAATATTTTTTGGAAGTTTTTCTGGTTTCCTCTCCGGGAATTGGCTTGGTCTTGTCAAATATTACCACAAAAATTCATGGGCCGGCGCCACCAAAATCATGTCGGAGGTCAAGTGCATCGCAGCAGGTAAATGTTCAAACCACATCGTTTTAAGCAAAACCAAGCATGACACAAGTGTTTTTTTTTTTTTTTTTTTTTTTTTTTTTTTTTTTTTTTTTTTTTTAAAGGAGTAGCTCTGTTGTTGAAATCCTTATTGTCGACTCTAATGTTCACTTTTCAGGACATAGCAAGTATGGTGTTTTTAACAGTGACTGAAAAATGCTGTTTGCAAAACCCACTCTGCACTCATTTTTATGCACAAGTGCACAACTGAATTAAAATGCTATGTTAAGCAATCCTGCCAGAGGGTTTTTGCAGAGAAGTACGGTACAAAACAAAAACTAGAAAAACATGGGTCGAAAATTAGTTCGTCAAAATTCAGAACATACTCTGGAACACAGCAATGCCTTTAATACACTGAAAAACTAAACCTCAGGCTACCTATTCCCAATGAAAACATTGAATTCTGTGCAAACAGCACTTCAAAATCTTGAATATTGAATGAGTTTACCTGCTGCGAAGTTGATGGGGGCTCTAACGACCACTCAAACATAAATATGTCGGCGTGCGGCTGGGGAAAGAAGAAGCAAATCGGAAGGCGGGGGGCGATAACAACGATCGCGCGATCTGCCCGCATTCCTACTCCTTGGCTCCGCGAGGGCCGTCTCAACGCGCGGGCATCGGGTCACGGATTAGTAATGACTTTCAACTGGTAGGCTTATTAATCGTGGCAGAGTATTAAGTTTGGGGGAGATCAAGAAATTGGCGTGACAGTCTAGTGATTTAGCCGCGGCGTGACGCGGGTTTAGCTGGGTCGGAGGTGGCGGATCGTCATCTTCTGTTTTGAGACAATGATAGTATTATCTGTCAAAGTGATAGTTTTAATTTTGTTTATTGCGTGCCTTCATTTCTAATTAGGGGGAGCTTAGGAAGTGGGAGAGTAATTAGTCATAGCTGCCCTTAATTAATATTAATTCTAATTACTAGTCATATTGACATTTCTGGTACTGGTGGCTACCTTTTTAGGTATTACCTATTTCAGTCATATCATTACCACTGAGTACGAACGTTACTGTCCTTTTTTGATTTCTGTGGCGGGATCGTGTCTGTTGATTGAATCCAAGCATTGAATAAGTAAATATTTGAACTGGTACACTGGGGGACTTACTGGGGGACGCCCTAGTTTGATCCTGAGCCACTACAACCGGTCCAGATTCCTTAAGTTACCCCACCCGAGACTTAGTCATTTTTTGTGTGATACCCCCCGGCACTGAAGCGGCATTACATACTTTAAACTATTATTAATATTATTTCAATAAAATATATTGCTTTTCATCGTACATGCGAAAACAATGCCAACTGGGGCCGCTGCCAGTATGCCACGTCATAATTTTTTTAATGTATTGTAATTCTGTAAAAAGTATTCTCACTGATATTTAGGCTGCAAATTAGAAGCATGAAAATATATGACACTGAAGCGAAACAAAAAAGCACGTTTTTGAACACATGAATAAATGAAAAATAAGCTCAACTAAACTGTCTAATCAACTGTGTTTGCAAAAGGTGGTGGGGACTGATGATATGTAAGCACAAAAAAAGATATACTCAAATATATGGAGGTCAAATAGTGTAGGAAAGACATAATAAGAATGAGATAAAATAAATATACAATAGTTTTGAAAAATAAAACTTTCTATTCAAATAAGTAAACGTAAAAAACAAAACCTGTGCAGATTTTTCATATCTCTAGCCTATAAACTAGCTACATACAGACGGAGAGAGCAAGACAACAAATTAAACCTCTTCCAAGAAGGGAGCAAAACCAGCTAGTAAACCTAAAAAAAACATTCGATTTTTTTTGTTGGCCCTGGGATTGTATTCTGATACATATCTCCAGTGAATGCCATACAACTTGGTAAGCCTTCCGATTGAATCGCTGTCAAAGGCTGGGCAATTATCGGACCATATTGTCCGTGGCACGCCTATGACACATAAGACATATATCAATGCCTTTGCGGTTGTTGCCGCTGATATATCGGGTACGGGTATTGTCCATATATAATTACCATATCGGGGGGGGTGGGTGGGTGGGTGGGTGGTTTGAAACTACAATTACTAGTAACGAACCGACAAAAGCTCAACGCTGTATCGGATAGACTTGAAAGAAGTGCTTGAAGTAATCTCAATGATCTACGCCTGTGTCGCTCACGCTCACAGCAGGCTCTTTTACGCTTCCTTCATTATCTGGAAAGATGTATCCTAAGTTAAAAGGGAAGCACGCACAGACAAGCAAATGCATAGGTGATGTATGTATGTATGTATGTATGTATGTATGTATACATACATACATGCATACATACTGAAGCAGCTGCCTCTCTCTCTCACTCTCTCTCTCTCTCTCTCTCTCTCTCTCTCTCTCTCTCTCTCTCTCTCTCTCTCTCTCTCTCTCTCTCTCTCTATCTCGCTCTCGCACGCATGCACACAAGCACACGAGGCATCGATATAGCTCAGCACATTCCAGCGGAATACCCCACTTTTGACTCCTCGTTTTCCTCG